>JANHGN010018114.1:0-27817 GCA_024605025.1 Megaceryle maxima
GTGAAAATCGTTTAAAAAAAAATAATTTTTCCAAAAAAAAAATTAATAGGGTTAAATAAAAAAAAAAAAAAAAAAAGGTGTTTCAAACAGTCTCTGTGCATGGAATAATGCAAGTTGCATATTTATGTATGCGTGTGTGTGTGTATATATATATATGAAAAAATATTAAGACACCTTGTTGGCAGCACATCAGAAGATAAATCTTCCTGATTGCTTTGGGCCTTTTAGTCACTAAATGTTGAATTCAGAAAAGCTTACTCATTTTATAGACAGAAATAATTTGAAGTCAAGCTACCTAAAAGCCAAGATCTTATCTAGTAGCAGAAGCTGTACTCATTAAGCTTTCCAAGCATGTAGAGGACAGCAGGAGTTTATGCTGAAAAAAATCAGATCAAAATGAACCTAGTGTTTATTCTTCATAATTTTAGTTCATCAGTGGTCACATCTCTTATAACTGATACTCACTTTGATATGCTACTATCCTTGATCACATTGTCATATTTATTTTAAGTCTGCCTAATCTATTTGTATTGTTCCCCCTATGTTAAGGGGTCACTGCAAGTAGGAGACTTGCTAACTTTGATATGACTGAAGACATATTTTCAAGCAATAAGCATTCCGGTAAAGTCCTCACAGTAATAATATCTTATAAAGATGATTTAATATGGAGGGAATTACAAAGCTAAGCAAAAGTTTGTCTTACTATAATTTACAGATTCCTCTGTGGCATTTAGATTGTGAATATTTGGAATGTATCTCAGGAATATGGTTTTGGATCCAAGCAAATTCAAAGCATGGAATATTGCAGATCCAACATGATGACATTATAAATTTTGCTTTGGCTCAACTATTAGAAATGACAGTATTGCTAGCGATGATTAAAGAGTACCAAAATGAAGTAGAAGCAGGGTGCGTATTTAATCTTTAACTTGTATGATAATGGAAATCTGCTAGATATTTCTGTGGGGATAATTCTCAAAATAGATTGGGATGAATTCTGTGAGGACAAGAACCAAAAATTTATGTTTTATACTTGGAAAGAGCTTCCAGACTGTCCTAGAAGGATTTGGTAGGTACTGTGGCAATGTGTGTTACTCGGAAATTGACCTTACGAGCAAGTCAAAAATCATAGGAAAATTATTAGCAGGCATTAATGATGTTCAGAGGACTGGGCTGGGAGACCCAGGCAGAATTTTGACCTCAGGAAGAAAATGACAGTGTCCTCAGTACCTTCAGGGGGAACTAGACTTTCAGGGACCTAGCTCTGCTTTGATGTGAATTTGACTTCACGTATTAACTGAGACCAGATTTGCAAGCGTATTTAAACATATAGTACTGAAAGTAATGAGTCACCAGAGTTTACAGAAGGGTGTGAATTAGGTTAAGTCTCAGAAGTGATTCTGGACATTTTATTAAACTATTTAATATTACTGTTGTTATATCCCTGTGAAAGTGGTTTTCAAATCTGTGGATCACGTAGCTATATGCAGCTCCTAGCTGGCGATTTGGGCATGTATAGATGCTTAACTGAAAGAACAAATGCAGTAGTCATGCAGCATCAGATTGTGTCTTCTGGTGAAAATAGACCCTCTGGTATATAAAATTAATACCATTAAACATCTGGTGGATGATAAATAAAATTATTCTTAGATCATCTCTGTTTTCTGACATTAGCAGCCTTTTTCTTGTCTGTGAGAGGGATCTGTTTTTCTGGAAAGCTTTCTAACCATCTGATGAACATTGGCATATATAGTCAAGTCTATTACTGTACTAGAATTTTAATACTAAATCCTGATTAGGTTTAAGGAGGAATTTTCTCCTTCTACTTCATCTCGCTTAGGTTTTTAAAGGAAGAGTTGAATATACAATATATTGAAAATTAAGGTAAAAATATGAAGTGATGGCTTTTTTACCTTAAGATCATTGATTCCTCCTACTGTATACATGAATTTTCACTTCAAGAAGCTGATTAAGTATGTCAGCATATGTTAAAAATAAGATTAGCAGTCTGAAAAAGGTAAAATTTTACCATCTATTATAAGATTTAGCTGGAGAAAATGTCTTTGAATTCACTAGCATTGTCTAATTTTTTCAATTTATTGTTTTCCATCTTTATATATTTTATCATTATATAGATATATATTACAGATGAAAAGTACACATCAGGTGTATACAACAAGAATTTATAACCAGGAAGAAAATGCAAAGGGAAATGATAATGTTGCATAAGATCACCTTGATAGTCTTTAAAAAATTGAATGTATTATTTCTCAGTGCCTGCTAACTAAACTACATTCTCTAATCCTGAAACATTTTTCCATTGTAAGTAGAAAGAAAAAAAGATTCTGTGATGTTAAAATGGGGTGAATGTATAATAGATCCAAGATTGCAGTACTATTATTAATTATCTTCAATCAAGTTTGTCCTTATGTTGTCCAAAATGTATATAAATCATCCTTAAAGACTGTCACTTTCAGTTTATTCCACCAATATCCCTCACTGTTCTTCTGATTTTCTGCTTATTATATCTAGTTAATAAGTATATTAACAACATCTACTCCTGTTGCTTATTCTTTATTATTGGTTGTTTACAAAAAAAACTACCCATGTGATTTGGTTTAGTAGAAATTGAATCTCTAGGCTCTGTATGTTTTGAGATAACAATCTATTGTATTCTTTCTATATGAAATGGGCAATGCAATTTAGTAAGACTTGCTAGTAAGGTGTAAATTCCTTTCCATTAAATGGGTGGGACTGCCCTGGGAGGAAAATCGGAAGTTAGGCCAGACCATCTGGTTCTTCATCAAGGTTTATGTCCACTGAGTGTTCAGTCTCCGTGCTTTTACAACTATGTATTCTTGTCATGCTTTGGATCACTATAATAACACTGTTTTAAACCATGCTTACAACTGTAACATTGAAACTGTGAAAAGACCTTTATAAATAGCATAGAATTAAGAGCTGAGCAAAATTTTTATACCAAATTATACTTCCTAATCATTACCTGGAGACTTCCCAGGTTAGTGATTCTGGATCCAGCATCCCTCTGTCCTTCTGACTAGACCTGTATTGATTTGTTTCAGGGTTGGGAGTTTTTTTGTTTGTTTGTTGTGTTTGGCTTTTTTTTTTTTTTCTTCTTTAAATTTATAAGCTGCCTTCTGTGAGATTCATTCTTCACTTAATCTCAAATTTTGGCAAGCAACTTCTCTTCCTCTTTCTCCATCTGAAGGTGACTAAATTTTAATTCTAAGGAAACTTTAGATGGCTTATATCACTTGAGACATGCAGAGGGCCTAAGAGTACATGATACTGATGAGAAATGCCTGTTACTTCTAGAGCTTTGCACTCTTCAAGCAACCAGAGTCATATGAAACTGCAAACAACTGCTCAAGCAGTACCCAGGAGTAACTAAAATTTGTATGTTTGCATTCATTAATCTCTGATTTTAACAGTATTTTGGAGACAGTCAAGTTAGTTTTCCAAGTTTTATCTGCAACCTTGTGGAACATGGATGCAGAGATTCTTGTTTAAACACGTGCTGTCAAGGGCTATTGGAAAAGCAGAAAATGTAACAATTGTGTAAGACTGAGTGTCTCACACAAGATAATACTTCTGTTCCTCTGCCAGCAGAAAGACTGGGAGTTGCATCCTTGCCGGTGTCCCACCATCCCACTTCTGTGTCCCATGGTTTATAACAGGCACTGGCCTTTTCCCTGAAGTTAACTGAGCAGTTCTATTTTATCTCTGTATGTTGCACATAGTTGTTTGCATATACCTTATGGGGTTCTCTTGGGTCCTTCCTAAGAAGTGGTATGTAAGCCGAACACAAGTTAGAGTCAGTGAGGAAAACTGAAAAGTTTTTCACAACTATATTTGCTTCAATTTCCTGTGTGAGTTTCAACTTAATCCTTAAACAATGGTTTTATTGAAGTAAACTTTAAATTTGAAAGACTAGAGTACAAACCTGGGGTTTGGATTTCATCTGTGCTTTGCTGAAGTAATCTTACCTTGTTAGTGCCTTGAGAGGCTCATAGTTGGAAGATAGAAATCTATTAGAGAAATCTGTGTTTTCACCGTCTTGATACATTATATAGGAGAAGGTTACATGTTGTGAAAATGAGCATTCCAGCAGTACTGCTGCTATGAAGTTAGTTATAGAGGATTCAGTAACTGAAAGCTGTTAGTCTGAACAAAGACAAGTATTCCTGAAGAGTCTTTGAGAATATTGCTACAAAGATCATCTCTGATTGCTTCAGAAATTGCTTTGGGATATTTTAAGGCTTTCAGACAGCCTGCTTTGAACGACTGTAAATGTAGTGCAAAACAGCATTCACTCTAGTGTGTTGCAGCAGAAGGTATTTTTGCTCTACATACCATAATGGGTAGAAATCCCCAAGATCCCTGGGCAAGCGCTAAATGAGCTGAAAGTGGCCTAGCTATAGTGGCACTGGAGTTCTGCATGGCTGAGAAGCAGGGTAAATTACCCTGCACAGGGAGGTTGCTTCTAATAGCCCATAAAGCATGGCAAAATACTGCCAGTTCAGAGCTGATCTGCACATCCACATGTTACACTGCACAGCATAAATGTGCCTGCTGAAGACTTGAATAAAACATTCATGTGCTACTGTAGTCTGAGCCGCTTTTTCTCTGTTACCACCTTGTGCATCAGGTATACTTGATCTTTAACCAGTGTTACCACTGAGGGACCACCTAGATCCATTTGGAAACATCACTTAACTTATGCCAGAGGACTTCTGAATATGTGAACAAAATGGTGGATTGAAGCATCACATTCTTCAAGAATCCTCTGTACTTTTGATGAAGGAAAAACGAAGTGTCTCAATACCCATGAGTAGAAAAAAAAAAAAAAGACAAAACTTAAATATTTTGTTGGTTTGTTTTCCTATTTAACATTGACTGAAATTTTAAATATGTAGTACGTGTTTTTCAAGAATATTTTTATAAACAACATTGAGCTGGTCTCCTGGCATGTCATCTCTAAAGCAGGTCTGTGGGGACTTTGTCTTAATTTCAGTCACAAGTGTGATTACAGAGGAAGTGGCTTTGCTCTGTAGTGTAGTATTGCTGATTATACGTAGTGTTCCTCGAGTTGAGTTTGTGGCACATGCCAGAAGCTGCAGTCATAGGGGTTCAGGTAACATGGCCGGAGTTCTTATTTATAATTGTGCCTTTTTGTTAGCTTTTGGCCTTGTGACAGGTTTTTATCATGATATATCAACCTGGTTTATATCCTGTTTTCATACTTCTGCTCCAAAACTAAGCCACACCTTTTCTAAGAAGGGCAGATTTGGATTGAAATTATATTACCTTGTGCCTATCAGAACCCAATCTGAAAGGAAAAGGAAGGCTGATTTCTTTAATTGCAACAGAGTATGGTCCATTATAGAACCTTGAAAAGAGTGGTCTTTGCTTTCTAGATCTAATAAATTTACCACAGTGATGAGTTTGCCTGAGTAACTTATTCCTCCTTATCTTATGTGTGAATTTGAATTTTGGATTGAAAGTGCAGTTCCTCTGCTCTTCACATCCAGCCCCTGCATGACCTTACATTCAACCTGGTTTTCAAGTACTGCCATCTTGAACTTTAAAATCAGATGGTTCTTTAACCATAGCTTCAAAAATTAAGAAAGAATTAATTTTGCCCATCTTTGTTGTGCTCTTTATTTATGTTCACATGGGATTTTTTTTTTTTTTTTTAGGTAGCTCTTGGGTGTATGCATAAATTTAACAGCTATGGTAGCTGTAGGTTTGTAGTTTTTTGTAGGTTTTTACGTTAGAGTAAGCAAGTTCTTAAAAACTTTTGTAAACAGGTAAGGTTCTACTTCAAGCAGAGTATTCAGTCTGTTTTAAATTTATAGAAAGCAGACTGAGCATTGGTAGATCAGTCCTGACAAAATGAACTGCAGAGAGTCAATGCTGAGACAAAGCACACTCGAAAACAACCAGTTTCAAATTCAGTGGTCTTTCCCAGTAGTGTGTGTGAGACCAGCTTGGCTGGCCTAGTATCGCAGTTTGCTGCCACCAGAAAAATTGGTGCTTTTTCTTCTCCTTTATGCAGGTTCTGATCATGACTAAACTCCTGTGTGACCAGGATACAGTGCACAAAGCTAGGTGAAAATAGTGAGTGAATAGCTTTCCACTGCCATAAAGAGACTGTCTAGGCTGGGATCACTCAGCCTATCAGGAATGGGATCATCTAAAAGGAAGCAGAAGAGAGGGGTTTTGACCGCTCTTTTCAGTGAGAGAGTTGGATCAGCTCCTCGTATCATCCCTGATCGCTCCAAAAGGGCCCATTTTTTGCTGGCACTCTGAACAAGCAGCTGTGTTGCGTTTTTCTGCAGTTAGGTTACTCTGGTTACCTCTGATAAGTGGTTGTCTCCAGCACACAGTGGTAACAATTAACTTGGGGACAGTGGAGTCCATTCTCGGCTTGTTTACAAAGCTAATGTGTATCTGTGCCCTAAATATGGTTAATCAAGAATACTCTGAAGTGGATACAGTTTATACTTTATTACACACAAATATATATGCATGTTAGTTTGCATACTGCAGTTAAAAATACTACTTATAATATAATAATAAAAATAATAACCCTTAACTAGCTCATGCTATTGAAATTTTGGACAAAACAGTAGAAATGTAACTTTGTGCCTGCCTTCAGGAGACTTCTGCCAGCTGCTCAGCATAAAAAAACTTGCAGACCACTCTCACTGTTACTTGAGATGGCATTGGGCTTTCCAGAGAAACAGAAGCTGAGCCTATTCCCATTTCCCTACATGTGCCATTTCTCTCAGATGCTCAAAGGAACTGTGCATATAGGGAGTAAAGAAGGAATTTAATTCAGCAGTGTCACAGTTATGCAAAGCACCCTCTGACATGGATGGGAACTGTACAGAAACAAAGATTGCAGGAGGGCATGCTGACAAAAGGAAAGATTTATTGATCTAAAACCTGTATTTATTTTAGGAAAACAAGCAAATAAAAAACAATGTGCAACCTTCCTGATACAAGCTTTCAACTTGTTTGCATAGTTATTTTACAAGAAGATTCATTTTAGACATTGGCACCCTGCTCCATCTGTTCCCCATTGCAAAGCATAAGTTGTATAGTATCAGAGATCCTCTTCCCTGGTGAGGCTGAAAAACTCCATTCTTGCTTTTAACAGAAGAGAACATTGTGACTTGCTCAGAAAAAGCACTATCTTAAGGAGAACAGAAACCAGAAGTGCTCAGTGACAGGCTAGTATCTTATTGTACAGATTTTTCTGCCCACAATTTTTTAATGCAGAAAAGCTGCCATTGCCTTAAAACAACCTTCCTGTAGATACTACAAAGCTTTTAGTTGTTTTCCTGTGGAATGGTCAGTTGTCGTCTTCAGCTTCTTTGACTTGCAGTGTACTTTATAGTCTGGTCACAGAGAACAAGTTAGGGTCTTGGACGAGGATAAAGAACACTTTAAACAAAAAAATATCCTCAGGATGCTAAGACTTCTTCGGGAACAAATGGGGTACAGGAAGATGGGAAGTGGGACTTTGATGCATGATTTGACAATCCAGTTATGACTGTGCCCAAGTCATGTTTCTGTCACATTGCTATGTCCGTTAATTCTTTTGGTAAGTTTTATTTCCTAGAGGAGACAGCTTCAATGAGTGGCATCCAGGATAGTGTTTCTTCTCAAGCTTTTTCCATGGTATACTGCTTAATTTCCCGCATCCAAGGCACCCATGGTGACAAGAATTTGATGCACCTGTTCCTTGGGTGTGACCCCCCCCCCCCCCTCCACAAATGCAGATTTAGGTAGCCTAAAAAGAAAGGGCTGAAGGGTGTGTACCAGTTGAGCTGGGTAACATCACTGCCAGAGATGTTTGTAGTATAATTTGTGTACTTGCATCTAAGTTTAGAGTGATTCTAATTATGTCAGAAGTTTTGTTATACAGAAATAAGCAGCTGCTAAAGACTGAGGGCAGATAGGACTACAAAGCATTGAATGCATGGATTCACATGTGGTAAGACTTCTAATGTGCCCATTGGGATTTCTTGCCTAAACACTGCCTTTACTGCATGCTTCAGAAAAGCATCTTGCTCTTTATCAATCAACAGAGCTTCTTCAATTTTTTCTGCTTTTCTTATTCTCTGGACTGTGAGAGGTACTGTCATCATCTTTTCTCAACAACGTAGGCACTTTGTTTATAAGCTCCATATTCTTCCTTGCAAAGATACGCTATACAGTATTGAGTATATATACTGTGCGTATATTCTTCACATTTCCCCGGGCTTGTCTCTGAAATCTCAGAAGATTTATAAAGATACCAGAAATGCATTTACTGTATGTGTGCAGAAGGTCTGGTCTGCAGATGTACAGCATGCACATAATTGTGCTTACCAAGAAAAGGAGCAAAGGGGTTTGCTCACCAAGGGCAAAGAGCTCTCTTCTTCAAGCTCTCTGTCAAAAAACAGTCTAGACATTTTTATCCCATTAAACAGTCTGGAGCATTTAATAGATACGTGACAGGAAGAAAAGTAGTCTGAACTAAGCTGACCACTGTTCTTATGGGAAAAGCCTGCTGGGCCTAGGCCTTTATTATTTGCAATAGTAATTATTATGCTGGAAATGCTTAATGGTGGTGTTTCCACCAAAGCTGTTTTTAGACATGTTACTGTCACATTCTATGGGGTCTGCTGTGCTTTCCATGTGCCACTGCACTTGATTTTGATGGGCACTGCCCTTGATGAGTGCGTGTGCCGCTTGTTACTAAGTCGTAGGAGGTTAGAGTGAATAGTGGCAGTATTAGTTCAGCATGAAAGAACATTTCAATGCATGCAGCCAGTGCAAATGGGAAAATGTTTTCTTTCTGTCTCTGCTAGGGTCCCCAGTTTTATGGTGTAACAAGTTGCATCTGTTGATTTCCACTGCATCTGAAGGCTTCCAGGCAGACTCTTTTGCCTTTGACCTCCACCCTTTCATCTAGAATCAGTTCGTTCACCTTCCCAGGCATTTTGCTCGTGTGTCCCTTGGTTTGTCTGCAGCACTGCCAAACTCCTTGTCTCTGGGAGCCCTGCCATCCCCACTGCTGAGCTGTCACAATAAATAACCCCACTCTGCTATTGCCTGGAATGTTGGCACTGTTTTTGACACTTCTTTCTTCTTTACCCCACGCAGACATAAGCGTTTTGTTTTGCTGGTCTTTCTTAGTGTATATCCCACCCTGTTCCTTCCTTTACAGCCTTATTGCAGAAACCCAGCTTCATACTTTGAGTAATATCTAAAATTAGCCTTGCTTGTGCTATCCCAGTCTGCTTCCATTTCAGCTATTCCACACTACCTACAGTTCTTTTCTAGCACTGTGAAAATGATGCACCTTCCCTTTTCATTTCAGCTGTACTGGCCTGCTCAAGCACCTCATTCTGTCGAAGCCCACATCAGTATCAGACATCTTACCCTTGCTGTCTACATTTTTTTTCTTGTTAGTTCTCTCCTTCTCTTGTCAATTCTTGTGCTCTTACCCCACACATCTGTTTCATTTCTTTCTCCCCTAATGCTTGTGCAGGATCAAGAATGTCTTCATACCCCAACATGATGTGCATGCTCTCACCTTTCCAGGGAGAGAAAAAAGCACTGTTTACCTTCCTGCCTACATGAGCATGTTCCATTACGTACCTCTATCAGCATAAAGACAAAGGTATCCTCTGCTCATGCTATGGGTGTCCCTGCCCACCTCAGTAGAAGTGGTGGTCCCAGCTGCAGGTGACAGTAAAAACCAGTGATGAGGAGGCTTTGAGAGGTAATAGCTCCCCCTTTTGTTTTCTGCTTTTTGACACTGAATTGCATCTTAATGTTAGGAATTTGGAGAAAGTCCCCTGACTCTGGCATCTCCATTTGGTCCAGAAAAATCTGAATAAATTGAACCTCTCCTTGTTCTGTAAGGCCTGCTCTTTATTATGAGATGTCAAATAAGTGTTCAGAATGGGCTGTGTGTGCCAGCATACCATACCAGTGCTGCTGATTGGCAGACTGGTTCTTCTTTTTGTCTCTGTGCTGGACAAATAGGTTACATACCAACCCTTTTATTTTTATCCCTTTTGGAATACTCTATCAAATCATCCATTTGGAGCAACACAAATACTGAGATGCCTTTCCTTCAGAAATGTTGATATATATTATGAGTAGTTGAATGCCTAAATGCAACCAGCAGGAGGATTTGGAGAGGCTGCTGGCTTGGAACACTCTCCCACTCCTCTCTTTAATAGTTGACATGCCTGGTCTTGCCCCATTTTTTTAAAACAAGTGATATATCAATACTGAAGACATTTTAAGAACATTGTTCTTAAGTAACAAACAACTGAATACCTCAATAATGAGTATATTAGCACTCTGAACTGGTTTATCAGATAAACATCTCAGATGTCTCAGTCTTACTTGTATCCCAAAGAGACAATGTCTGTCAATTTGATAATGACTGATGTGACAGAAAGCATCACACAATGTCAAAAGAGTTGCTTTTAATATTTGATTAGTAGAAATATGTATATAGATTTCATGGTTTCTCTGAGGCAGGGATTGGTGAAAGAGACTGTGATGCCATGTTTTATGCATCCCTATCTTCTGTATATGGTTACCTATGAATTTACCAGCTAAAGTATTGGTGACATTAATTTTTTCACCCTTGGTCTAATTGTCTGCACAATCTTTCTTGTTCTGCCTCTGTTGCTTTTAATGCTTCTGGACAGTGGCACAACAGCCATTTCGAAAGAAAACTGTCTGAAACAAATTTACAAGAAATGCTTACTTACCTACAATAATGAAGTAACAACAAGAATAATTTAAAAGTTCAGAACCAGTTGCCCTTCCTCTTGAATCTCTAGGAAATGAAATCTATAAATAGCTGATAACCCAGTATACCTCATACATGACTGTCCATATTTGGACAGCTGTTCTGCTGGAAAGAGGGCTTCTAGATTTCCAAATTATAGGCAGCATTTTATTTTTAGCCTTGACTAGTTGTGTTACATTCTGTTTAGAACTGTGGTGGTGATCTCATTTTCAGAAAAATGCCTATCACCAATAACATCCAGTATTAAGAGGTGTATAACACATTTTTAGCTCTGAGATATCTTGTTGTTGGTGTTTTAAAAATCTCTATATAGATAAATAATTAACATCACTAAGTGCGTAGTTAAGTCTTGCTAGCTTCATTCTTTAGAGGGGGAAAAAAGGAAGATGGCAGAGTCCATTCAGGACTTCAGAGCAGTCTGGCTAAATGGCAACTGTAACCCTGATCCCTTGACTTGCAGCTAGCACAAGCAGCTGTGTTTTTCCTGAACAATTGGTGTTGAATGGTGTTTCTGCATACAACAGGTAGAGTGTTTGGGACTGAGGAAAATAGATGAGTTGAGCCTATACAACAGTGTTTATGCCAGACAGTTTGTTATTAAATTTTTCATACCCCGTGCATTAATCACTATCCATAGGTGCTTTCTGCACAGTAATGTTGAAGTGCACACCATGAGCAGCACCATGTGTGTTTCTTTTCCTGATACAAATTGAGAGGGATCAGAGAAAGATCCTTTATCAAAGACAGTTAGCAGATTCTGTTTCTTTCTGGTTTGTTGGTTCACTTTTGTTGTGTGGGTTTGTTTGGGTTTTTTTGTTTCTTGGCAAAAAAATAAAATGAATCCAAGCAACCATTAACACAAAAGCTCTCAAGGAGCTGCAGTCTGTTCCAGCCATGCATTAGCTAGGGTGGGCTACAGCTGCTCTGCTGCTGCCCTTACTTGAGCTCAGATTGTATCAGAGAGGAAAGAAGAAAGGCTCTGCCTACAGTTCTCTGCTCCCCAGGATTTGGGTGGATGGGTGGTCAGAAGGTTGATGGATAATTTCCACTGCAACCAGCTACTAGTGCTGTGCCTGCATTCCCCTACCTACTAGCTGAGACTTAAGGCATGAGCCAATGTGCAAGTGAGCGGGATAATGAGTTACAAATGTTTCATCTTGTCCTAGTCTTTTTAACTTTGCAGCTGTAGCTTGTGTTGTGTAGATAGGAGTGTATCTTGTCTTGTATAACCTTGGTCCTTGTGGATAAAAGGAACTAGCCCTGAGACAAACAGAAGCAAAGAAGAGCCTCTCTCGATAAGCTAGATCATACCAGTTCTGTGTTGTCTGAAACGTTAATCCAATAATGCGTCTCTCCTGTTTGCTCAGAAATCATCTAGAAAAACATTCAGAATTGAACCCTGCAAATTATGTAACTTTCCTAATTTTACTTTTAAAAGTAACATCTATGTTCCTCACAGTTTATTAGTTTTTAAAATATCTGTATATTTTGAACAAGCTCGTATTAAGTCATGTCAAAACTTTAATAAAAGTTTGGTTTGAACTAAAGTACCTGACCGTAAAAGGGATTATAACAAACACCCGGAGATTTAGAAGTTATTACAAAAATGTGATCCTGACCTTTCATTACATTTTACTAATATAAGGTCCGAGTCCGTGTCATTATTTGGAAACGGACAGCTGCGTCCTCAGAATGTGATCACAGGGAAGCTGATATCTGTAGTTTGGTTTATTTTTGTTTGAGGATGTAGCTTGCATTCTTTCCAAAACCTTGCCTTGCACTTAAAAAGGAAAGATTGCCAGTATTCATGTGGCTTGGAAGTTTGTGTTGCCTTTTAAATATTAACTATAGTTAATAATTTGGTGTTAGAATTTTGCTGTTGTTTCATGTGCTAGGATCCCCGAACTCTTGCATTCATAACAGGAATTATGCTCACTTAAGGTTTTTTGGTGTTTATCTGTACTTCCACCTGATTTCTTCTTAGGATTTTGATTTCAAACATTTATATCTTTCTATCACATTAAAGTACAGCAATTTCTTTTGATTGAGATCTTTTAGAGCATTAAGCCCCAAAAGGAGGCTAAAAAGAAGACGATGAAGTTCTAAATGTCAAAATCACCCGTGATTTTAATTAAAATAATTGACACAAATACTTCATACAGGTGTACCTAAAAGGGAGAAACACTGCTCACTGAGTTAAAGATATGTTATCTGTCAGCTACAGATTAAACAACAACAGTAGGAATTAAGTATGATATTAATTGCCCAATGAGCATATTGAAGACTCTGGGTTTTTTTTAATAAATCTGACAAGTCCCTTTCCTTTAGGGCTCATTGCTGTAATTATACAAGGTGTCAGGTTTTATAAGACTGTAAAGAGAGAATTTGGACTTGAGTAATTCAGAAAATACTTGAGCTGTTTTGCAAATGCTATATATTTGTGGTTTGTTGTTTTGTTTTTTTTTTTTTTTTCATTATTCCTTGAAGTAGCCTTTGTTATAACACTGTCTTCAATTGAAAGCGACAGAGTGAAGCAATTAAACTTAATAAATGTCACTTCTGGTTAAATCAAAATACATCACAAGATGTATACATACATCACATGCTATAGCAACTCAGAAAATATCTTCACAACTATTACACAAACCATTGCTTTAATCAAAGTCCAATTCATTCTTTGTTGCTACCTGGGGAGAAGATGGCTTCCAGGAAATGGGGTGTTTAACATTTAAACTAAAAATAAATCTTGAACACCTCCAACACTTCTGCTTAGCTAAAGATAAAACTGTAGCATCTTCCACATTTTTAGACAATTTTATATATGGTGTTAGTGGAATGAGACAAAACAGTAAAGTTGTAGGGAAAGGTAATTCATCAAGATCCAGGAAATTACAGACCAGTCAGCCTCACCTCCATCCCTGGAAAAATGATGGAGCAACTCATTTTGGAGGCCATCTCTAAGCACATGGAAGAGAAGTGGGTTATCAGGAGTAGTCAGCATGGATTTACCAACGGGAAATCATGCTTGACTAATCTGATAGCCTTCTGTGATGTTGCGACTAAATGGATAGATTCAGGGACACCAGTGGACATAGTCGACCTTGACCTTAGCAAGGCTTTTGACACAGTCTCCCATAACATCCTTGCGAGCAAGCTCATGAATTGTGGGATAGAAGAATGGACAGTGGAATGGATTAAGAACTGGCTGCGCAATAGAGCCTGAAGAGAGGTGATCAATGGTGCAGAGTCCAGCTGAAGACCTGTAAGTAGTGGAGCCTCCCAGGGACCAGTGCTGGGTCCAGTCCTGTTTAACATCTTTACCAGCAACCTTGATGGGACAGAGTGACTTCTCAGCAAGTTTGCTGATGCCATGAAACTGGGCATATTGGCTGATTCACCTGAAGGCTGTGTGGCCATTCAGCAAGATTTGGACAGACTGGAAAGCTGGGCGGAGAGGTATCTAATGAGGTTTAATAAGAGCCAGTGCAGAGTCCTGCACCTGGGAAGGAACAATAAAATGCATCAGTACAGGTTAGGAAGTGATCTGCTAGAGAATTGCTCCATGGAAAAGGACCTTGGAGTCCTGATAGACAACAAGTTATCCATGGGACAACAGAATGCCCTTGTGGCCAAGAAGGCCAGTGGTATCCTGGGGTGCATTAAGAAGAGGGTATCCAGCAGATCCAGGGAGGTTCTCCTCCCCCTCTACTCAGCCCTAGTGAGACCTCACTTGCATTCAGTTCTGGGCTCCCCATTTCAAGAGAGACAGACATCTACTTGAGAGAGTCCAACAGAGGGTTAGGAGGATGATTAAGGGACTGGAACACATGCCTTGAAAGGAAAGGCTGAGACACCTGGGACTTTTTAGTGTGGAGAAAAGGTGACTGAGAGGGGATCTAATTAATGTCTATAAATAAGGGCTGGGTGTCAAGAATGCAGGGACAACCTCTTTTCACTCATGCCTTGTGACAGGACGAGGGGCAATGGATTCAAGCTCGAGTACAGGATGTTCCACCTCAACATGAGGAAGAGCTTCTCTACTGTAAAGGTCACAGAGCACTTGAACAGACTCCCCAGAGAGGTTGTGGAGTCGTCTTCTCTGGAGACTTTCAAGACCTGTCTGGATGCATTTCTGAGTGATCTGCCCTAGTTTTGCTATCCTCGGAGGTCTCTTCTGACCCCTAACATTCTGTGATTCTGCAATCATACACTCACATTATGAAATTAAGTTTGCTTGACAGATCAGAAGCAAAAAGTTACTGTTAGATACTGACTACTATCTGTAAATGAAAATAATTTGTCATTTATTGTATATTTTTATGAGTTTGATTGCTAAATTCTCTGTACATTTGACAGCACTACAAGAACATCCCCTCTTGAAGTCATTCATCCCTTGGGGAAGATCTATGCATTTCCTCTTACCTTTCACCTTTACTTCTACAAAATTGAAAATGTGAATACTAACTTTTCTATCACCAGAAGAAAAGAACAACAATAAATAGGATTTTACTTAGTAAAGTTTATAATTTTGTATGTATGCTTCATTTTTTTTTTTTAAGACAAGTTTATATTAACTTTCAATTATGGTAACTCTGCATCTTGCCTTACTATTCAAATCATACTTTTCCTAGGAATATATACAGATGAGCTTCTGTTATTACTGTAGGAGTTTCCTTGTGGACTATGAGTAAAAAAACTAACATTTTAACACTTTGCTGTTGAAATTGTGAAATTGCTTTTGTTTTTCCAGGCATTTCAAGTGGCACCTATCCAAAGGCTCATTTTAGTCAGCAAGTGAAGGTAATAGTATTACTTTACAATGGTGACACATAAGGACTGATCCCAATCCTGTCAGAAGCTATATGATGAGTCCTGATGACTTCAGTGATCAGTCTGGATCAGTTCAAAAGGGAAAAAATCTTCTCCAGTGACTTTGTGTTGATGCTGAGCATAGAAATAACTTGCTTTCTCAGCACTGCAAGTATGTAGTGAGGATGACATGGGTTGATTGCCTTTCTGTTTTTCAGTGGAGTGATACTCATGCCATCAAATTTAGGGTCCTTAACAGCAGGAAAAAAAGGCTGTTAATTTATGTTCAGATGATACAGCTCCATTGATGAGAGGGGCAACCATGATCAATAGAATTAGCATTTGAGGTGACAAAACTAGATGGGTTTGTTGTTACTGGTATTGGTTTGTTTTCTGTTTTGGGGGGAATTTGGTAGTTCATTAGCTACAAGCATTTATCATTCTGGATTTTTCTGCTGATTCTGTGTTAGCATTGTCTGATTAATCTGTCTTTTAACAATGTCATAATCAATGGGTTTTTTCTTTTTTTTTTTTTTCTTCTGTACAACATAAATTATAGAATCTGTAGGAAACAGACTATTCCTTGCGCTGTCTTTCTTGAATATATAATGTGTCACATTTATTTTTAAGAATTAATGAACTTTTGAGTTTTAGTGATGTCTGTGGAAGTTAATTCTATTAAAGAATTTGGAAATTATTTTTTTTTTCCTGAAATATTCCTGATGCTACTTTAAACACATGTTTAAGGTTAATTTTTACTAGACTTGTAGATATGTGCAGTGTTAAGTTGTTGGTCTGCACTGTGTAAGCCAAGCTGATCTGCATTCCTAATTTTCTGCCTTGGTCCTTGTTAGGCTTCCACTAAATCAATTAATTTAGATGTTTGTGTGGAATTAGACTCGAGTGAATCATAGGGCTTAGAAGCTTTCAATAATGGCTTGATTTAAATATAATTCCAATTGTCAGAATATAGCCTTGCTATATTGTTGCACATGTACTTTATTTACATGGCCAGCATGTCTCTTTACATACCATTCACTTCTCAGAAAGGGGAATGCTCTCCAAAAAAGGATGGCTTGTAAGCACTTAAAGGAGATGAGAGTTTTAGCATGAATGACAAGGCTGGGAAGAACTGTAGATATCATCAGACTAGGAAAGCCTTAGGACAAGAAGAAGAAGATCTAAGGAAGCAGGGAGGTCATGTTTAGGTCCTATGATCTATCATAGGAATTCTGCTTGTTAGAGATACTGGTGGGCATCAGAGGTGAAGACTGAACCACAGTTTGGACCTTAAGTTAAGGCAGGACCATCTCATTTTCAGTACCATGGTGTAAGCAATTGTTGTTTTCTGCTGTCAGCAACAGAGAACTCTCCTTTCTTTCTGCCTGAAGCAGAGCTCTGCCTCACTGAACTTTTGTGAAATGGTGAAGAAAAAGGTTAGTTAAGAACAGGCCACTTCCTTGTTTTGCTCTAACCTCTTAGCTGCCCCTGCATGCCAATGCATTCCAGCAATTAAAATGAAATGGAAAATGAGACAAAATGGAAATTGAGACCGTTACTAGACAATACATGTTCAGATGCCTGAGCTCTGTTGTATGTCTTTTGTTGCTTCTGGACCTTGGTTTTGGGAGAATTGTTTTAAGTTGCATGCATTAGCTGTGGGATTAATGTGTTTAAAAATAACCTGCTGAAAAAGCACTGTTTTTTAAACAGAAAAAAGCCCCACACAAAACCAACAATAAAATTTGACCGTGGAAGAGCCTGGAGAGCTATGAAATCCTGGAATATTGTATGGATCTGAATTTTCTTCTTGTAAGCCTCTAGAAACAATGGTAGTTCTTAAATATGAAAGTACTTCAGAGCCTTGTTAAAAAACGAAGGGGACATTTTTATAAGAATTTCAGTGTTTCACTGCCTGCTTAGCTGCCTTATGGACTAGACTGAGAAACTAGCTGTCTAACACTAGACTGGCATGAACTCCATAAAAAAACTCAAAAAAAGCTATAGAGGTCATCTGATGTAGACCCGGTTGTCTTTGTTCTGAAGAATCTTGTTTAACAAAGAGGAGCTGTGGTGGAGATAGATAAGATACAGATACATATGCATAGATTTGTATGCGTACGCACTTCAAGGTGGGAAAGACTGGCAATTACATTAGGTTTATTTTTTTAAAAATTGCTTCCTTGTATCTGTGAGAAAATATATATACCTAGGCAAAATTCTCAGCAGAGAACTCAGCAGAGCAGTCTGTGAGTGCTTACACTTCAACCCAGAAACCCACACAGACTGTAACTGATGCGGGTTTAGGTGGTGTGATTTGAAAAGGTAAGGGGTGAAATGGAAAATTGAATTATAAGCCTCCTTGGTTATAACTCAGCAAATAATTAATCAGTCCAGAGGCAAAAATAATAATTACTAAAAAAAAAAAAAATTTACAAGTATTGTTATAACATATGGGGCTAAGCAAACTGCGGAAATTGAAAGTTACTGTGTTTTAGCCTGGGGGGGGGATCAACTCTAATGAATACTGCTGTCCTGTCCAGCAGTGTCTCAGCATTGACAGGATGTTTATGGGATCCAAGGAGTATCCTATCCATCACGCTAGCCAGACCTGTGGGTTAGTTTAGAATATCACCTCTTTCCCTAAACACTTGTCTGCTTTGTATTAACAGAATCCTTTCCTCCTCCTGTTCAGCCACACCTTGTCCTCCTTTCAGACAAAGAATGGGGGGGGGGGGGATAAAAAAAAAAAAAAGGGATTTATAGTCCCTCCACTCCCCACACTCTAGATTTAGCTTAGTATAGTCAAGCTTGCAAAAGAGGAAGAGCTCTGTTAAATAATGCTATTCTGGGTATGGTTAATTTTGTGTCCTCACTCTTTGGGTAGGCCAGATGAATCAAAGGCTGCTTTTCTTCATGTGATCCAAATCATGTCTTCAGTCATAAATCAGTGTTGAGAGAAAGTGAGATAGCTCAAAAGGCATTTAACTATTGCACTTGAGAGATTTCCCCCAGTTCTCCCTTGCAGTCATTAAGTCCTGAGGTGTATTTTCTATGAGTGTTCTTTCTGCTTTTCTGAATGGAGTGTGTTCAGAGGTACTTTTATACTTAAAAAACCCTAAATCGTTGTGAAGGTTTTAATTTTTAAAGGCTATTTCAAAGTTTTAAAATTAAAATTTTACTGTCTTCGAATTTAGTTCTTAAATCTTCTATCTCTCCCAGTTGAACCCTCACACATTTCATTGTTATTGCATATCTTTAAAGAGCGTAATTCTTGATTCTTATCATAGGGAGGGTATATGCATGTATATATTTGCAACCAATGTTAGAATGTCATGTATGTTTGGGTTTGGTTGGTGGGTGGGGTTGGTTTTGATTTTCACTTTTTGAACTGCTTAAAAATTGATGAAGATTAACAGAGCTCTAAAGAGTGACAGGGGAGTATTTGTTTTTTATTTTGGTGATCTTAAAAGCTAAAAGGGTTATGGGCGAATAGATTTTTGAGGTGTGTAAGAAATGTGAGAGACTGAAAAGAGCTTTTCTAAAGGCAGAGAGAATTTTCTTCACCTTCTGCAAATCTGCCAAAGCATATGGTGTAAAAATCTTGTTTGTTAAAATTCATCTGACTCTTTGCTACATGTACACAAGCCATCTTTCACTCACACTTCATCAGTCTCAGTTCATCTGTAAACTGTGTTGACCTGTCAGAGAACAGAGCTAGAGAAGAGCTTGGTAAGATAGTAAATAACAATGAGCTTGAGTCCCTGAGACAGAACTCGATTGCTTGATAAATTATGAGCAATCAAGCATGTTTTCTTGCAGCTAAATGCAAGTTTATGCAAATAAGAAGAAAAACTTTAATTCTGGTTTGTTTGACAGAGGGGTGTGCTGGGCTGCTGTCTCCTGGTCCAGACCCTTGAATTCAGAAAAGCAGCTGGAAGAGTGGAGTGGGCTCAGACTGACTTCAAGATTTGAAAAATGTGCATTGCAGCAGAAACTGTAGAGCTTGATCTATATAATTTATCAGTGTTGAAGTAACTTCATCATAATGTGCAAGTACCAAAACAAGGAGAAGATAACTGTGAAAGAGGGATTTTTACATTTCATTTTTACATTACATTTTTATATTTCTGTGACTGGATGATGAGCTTCAAATTGGTAACAAAATGCATGTTCATAGTGCTAAGGTTAAGTAGTCACCTTTCTGAAAGGTGTCTGTTCAAGCACTCTTTACATCAAGGATTAGAGTTCCAGATGAGGCACACAGGAGTTCAGAGCAGCTGCAGAGTTTCTAGCTTTTAAAACCTGTGTCTCTGTGGGGTTCAGTGTCAGTGAAAAAAAGGTAGAAGTGATGTATATAGGCTGTGACTGTGGAAGGATATTCTTCACAGTCTTAAAAGTGTCGTCGTGTTTCTTACGTTTTAGCACAGAAGGTATCTGCTTTTCCCAGGAGGAGTTCACATGCTATCAGCACGTATTAATGCATGAACTACCTGTCACATTTGAAGTAACTTTTCTTCTTGGGAACATTCTGATAGTAAAAGTCATTTAAACAGATAAGGGAGGGGTCAATATGCCATAAAAATTGTTTATGTCTTCAAGTGTGTATGATTTTTAAATTCCTATAAAGGATACTTTTCCAAGAGTTTTGAGGATTTGTTGTCTAAAGTGGGATTTTCTTAATTCTGCTTTCACCTTTGCTACTAACAAATCCTGTGAAGTCAGAAGGCAACTTTCTGAAGCTGTGTTTCTCTAATGCTTTGCCCTAAAAACAAGCATTAAGTTCCCAAGTTGTAATTTTACTGAGCTACTGTGTGACATCTGTGAACTGTCTAGAGCAAGACACCATCATGCTACTGCAGTGGGATGGCTGCCCTACTGCACAGCTTCCTCTGTGGAATGAAGAAAAAGCAGCTCTATGCTGACCTAAACTGGAAGAGACCCTAAATTTATAAATTTTTTTTTTTAAGATTATAGAAATACAATAATTTGTCACATTCCCTGAAAGGATATCAAAATATCTCAGAATTCTCACAAGGAAGATGATATTACTCTTTTACAGAGTGGTAAGAGCCAAATGCACAGGGCTGGCAGAAGGAAAAGGGAGCTTTTCATCAGATACTAAATGTGTCTGATGGCTTCTTGGCCCTAGTTTCTTTTCCTTTGTTTTGTTCAAAACATCTGTTCATTTGGGGTAAAAAAAAAAAAAAAAGTATGGGTGAGCAGTCTTAAATATTGTTTATCTTTTTTTTAGTTGGAGAGTACAGATATGTTGAGTGTTCATCCCATTTTCAAAAAAAAGTGAACACTTAATGGTGACATGTATATAAATATTGAATTGTATTTCTGATAGTTATGGAAAGTGAATTAATTTATCTTCTTCCTAAGACTTTGGAAATGTGAGCTGTATCTTTGATATTCCTGTATCAATAACAAAAAAAGGGCAGGAGATAGAGATGGGCATTATCAAAATGTGGTTTGCCTTTTTTTTTTTTTTTTTTTTTTTTAGTAAAAATGCTAATTTTTTGATTAAAAAAACCCTATCAAAATAATTATTCTGAAGGCTGGTGTTGGACAGTCTTCTAACAGTATCCTCGGAGTTATTTTGTTCTTGTTCTTTTTCTTGTTTTCATCAGCAACAAAAATATTCTAACAAGTTAGAGAAGGAGTATACTACAGAATTGTCAATTTCTTTTTTTAAACACTCACTTCTGTTCTGGGATTAAAGTTCAACCAAAGTAGACATTGCTCCCACAGTGGTAATATTTTACTCTGCTACACTACCAAGATGGTCTGCATAGCATGGATGACACAGGCTGTCATTCTCTCCCTTGAATTTTTTATATGCTTTTTATTCTTCTCACTCAAGACAAACGTTGCCTGGGCTGGGTGCCTGCATTGTAATGTAGTAAGAACTGCACTGGTTACACTTAGCCAGGTATCATGCTGCTAGAGACTGTCAGTAGTAGATGAACATCATCAGTTGTCAGAGGAGAGCTAGGGCAGGCAGACAAGAACAGGGTAAGGCAGTATTTGCCTGCGAGATAGGCAGTAAGTGTGAGTGCAGATTATTGTGACCATGTGCTAGATTCCTCCTCAATATACCATTTCACAGAATGGTTTGCTGAAAATCAGTCTTGTCTTGCTTCTGCTTGGGTATAT
This sequence comes from Megaceryle maxima, assembly GCA_024605025.1. Taxonomy (NCBI): domain Eukaryota; kingdom Metazoa; phylum Chordata; class Aves; order Coraciiformes; family Cerylidae; genus Megaceryle; species Megaceryle maxima. The sequence goes on from JANHGN010018114.1 coordinate 21,824, forward strand.
TCCCCCTCATGCAAGACTTTCTGATCCTGTGTATAAAGGAATAACCAAGATACTGTGTGTCCTAGATGATGTTACTAAGCAGGAACAATGCAGATGCACTTCACATAAAATGAACTTCAGTATTTCAGAGTACATAGTTGGAATGTTTTCTGATGTAAAGCAGCATAACCTTGCTGCTGGAAATGATACTGAATAATTTTCTGGTCTTCATTGTAAGATCTGTATATTATAACTTGTGTCTTATTCTCTAAGTTTTGATCGCATTCATAAACTTGCAGAAATGCACAATACTAGTAGGTAATTTTATGTAATGCCCTATATTTCTAAACTGTTTGTTTGTTTTATCCCCTAAGAGTTTTGACCTATGTATTATCCATGCCTTGAGTTATGTATAAAATACCACTGGAAATACTGGGGAATTTAATTGAAATTGATTTTGAAATACAAAGTGCAGAGGAAAAATGTGGTTTACCTATGTAGTATACCATTTAAAATGTTAAATAAAATCTGTCTATGTAGGATCTGATCTTTCCTGTAAAGAAGCACCCATTTATATAACAGATTATGGTATTCTGTGTCACCTAGGTCTGCATTGATCCCAGTCTCATTGTATTCTAGAAGTGATGCAGCAGATATATAAGCTAAAGAGATATTATAGTGCAAGTGTTTTTTTCAAGCAGTTAAGTTCAGATACATGTACTACAAGTATTTTTCATTTTAAAGTTATGAAAGAAAAGCATTCTTATGAGGAAAATTCTTAATTTGGAAATTAATTGTGATTTTTTTAATATTTCTGTGTGAAAGGAAAAACTAAAAGTCCCTTTTTTCCTGCTTAGACTCTGAAATACTCCTTTTAAAATACATTAATTGAACTCTGCTTTTTCATTCCATTTCAGTTTTTTTCTTCTGTAATCATGGCAAAACCATATGAATTTAACTGGCAGAAGCCAGTTCCCTCTTTTATGCAGGATGGAGCTGTGTTTGACAGATATGAAGAGGTAAGAAGCCAGTTGCATTTCATTTGCTATTCTCTTTAAATATGTAGATATTACAGAATATTTCATGTTTTACTTTCATTGTACACAAGTAAATTTTTGAGTAACTTCAGAAATGTGTGTGCGGAGGAAGCATCAACAGACTTTATTGCTATACAGCTTCTTGCTTTTAAAAGAAATGACTTTAAAATGTTTAGTCCCTCTGAGTTGAAATAAGCCCTGAGGAAGAGAAAGGGAGATTTGAAACAAAATATCGGTGATGTGCATAAAGCTCTCATCTTTTCAGATTCCTAAAGCACATTATTGAACAAAGTAAATCCTTCCCTTTTTTTGTACACCTATCAAATGGAAGGGGGGAAATATATATTTTTGAAATATGTAAGCTGAGGGCCTGCATTTCCCAGGGGAAAGTAAGAAAACACAAAACATTTATGTTCTGATTCAAATGCATCATTTAAAACCTAGAGTGGTTTTATCTACTTCAGAAAATCGACATGTACTATCTGAAATACGATTACTATGATCCTGCTTTCAGCTGTGCTTTAATCCAAATTTATTAAAAGAATGTAAAGCTGGGCATTTTACACAGTTGAAATAAAATGCTTAGACATTTACCTTATATTCAGCATTTATATGCCTGTGAGAATAAATTTATTGGGGCCTGCTTTTAATCTTGTTTGGACAGGAACTCTCTAAAAGTTGAAGGTATCTCGGTAAGTGCCTTTAGGATATTAGTATTTTCCTCTTATCTTTTGAAATGCGAGTAAAAGGTATTTTTTTATCATGAGGCCTGCCAAATAGGAATGGTTGTTTTACCCTGTATTTTCAGTTTTGGGGACAGATAAACTAAGATGATACTAGTGGACATTGAATTCCTAAGAAAGGAGGTTCATAAAAAGCTTAATTTTTTCAGCAAATATTGCTCTAGAAACTCAGCCTGTGAGGACCCAATTGAAGAGGTTATGGGCCATGGTTGTTCTTGCATGATAGATAAGAAACAGAAATGAGCAGATACAGGAAAGAGTTTAAATACTTGGATTTTGTTATAAGACCAAGAATGTTTGGTGGGGCACCTGGGACCTTGACGCAGTGATAGGGGGAATGAGACACCTTGAAAAGTAATACTTTTTCACTATGAGTAGATGTACCGAGCAAGCATCTGTGCAAGACTAGATAATGCTGGGCAGACAAGGCAAGATAGTAGCACCAGAAGGCTTGCTCCTTGCAACTGAAATAGAAGGGGGGTCCTACCTGCCACCTGTCGAGTAAAATGTTTGTCCATCCACCTGATGCTCTACCTGCTTTGCTTGCTGCAAGTTTTGCTGCAGTTTACAGCAGGCTTGCTACAGTTCAGTTGGAAGTCTCATTTGTTTTCTTGAAAGAGACTCTTCTGGAAACACTAAAAGGCTTTCACTTAGGTAACTAACTGTATATTTCATCTGCAATTTCACAGGAATTACCAAGGGCTATAAAAAAAACCAGTGACTCAGAAGTTAAGATCTGTAGCTTGTAAGCAGTGTGCACTTGATGGCATGGCTGTTTGATATTATCAGATTTATGATATACATAGGCTATTATTTGTGTTGTGGTAGTAACCAGATATCCTACCAGAGCGAGAGGCCATTGTTCTAGAAAGGCTATGCAAACATAGCAAGATCCAATCGCAATACTGTAGGGCTTGCAATTTTCAAGAAAAATGTTTCAGATCTGAGCTTTTTATTTTCATGGGAATTCTGTGCTTAATTCCCTCATCTAACAGAGATTGTTGGGGAAAAAAGAAATGCTAAGTGAACTAAGGTTGTATGTACAACAGGTCAGTGCAGAGCTAGGGCTCAGGAATGCTGGCACAAGGTGTGGGTGACTGAACAGCTCTAGTACAGCAGGTGAGGTCTTTTATGTGCCCAAGTTACGTTGAGTGGCTAGAAAAAATCTGGGGGGTTGTCATGTGAAGCAGTGTCTTGAACCATCTTTGGCTGATAGATGAGTCCTTTAACCAGAATTATGAAATTATGGAAATACATTATCATGTTTGACTGTTGAAAAGTCTTGAGTCTGGAGCAGAATTACCTCAGCAGAATACGGCAAATAAAAATCAGACAAGATTAGGAGTCTTACCAGTCATGTGGCATCTACATGGCCTAATGGTAGGTCCTTTTTTTTTACCATAGAAGATGACAAATTGCAGAAAAAGTAACTTAATAGAGTCAAAGCTGGAGTAGAACATCAACATGAGTGCAGTTCACATAGGCATCTTTGTGAAAACAAATTTTTTGGTATATCAAGAGCTTTTTCATAGATGGGGACACAAATGACAAAAAATTGCCTGCCTTTTATTGTATGAGTAACCTTTCTGGGAAATGCAAATACTAATTTTGATTGGTAGCTAGCTGCATTTTTATATGAAACAACTTCAGGGGCTGTAAAGCCAGTAAATCTGAGGTGTCTGTTAACAAGTAGATTTGATGAAAGATGAGTGTTGGAGTGAAGTCAGGAAGATAGTTATGGTGAAGAAAGCTGGGCAGAGCAGTGAATGCTGGAAACTCCTCTATAGTGGTATTGGCTCTGACAGAGCTGCAGCAACTTTATACTTTCCGTATCAGCTCCCTGCCTGTAAAATAAACATGGCATTGCAGAAAAGTACCTCTCTGCCCTTAACACAGGACAAAGAACTGATCTCTGAAATGGTAAGCAGTGCTGTAGCTTGCACACAATGCTGCTTTTGGTTTTCAGCTAAGCAAGTCAGGAGTCCTGGATTCTGTTTTTTCTTTAAGAAGTGCACAGTGCTATCCCGCATTTTAGCTTAATTCATGATACGTTAATTGAGGCTGGAGGTGTGTGGAGGAAATTTCTTTTTTAATTCAGTTAATCTAATTTTTTGCCTTGTCTAGTCTCTTTAGTATGCCATTCTTTCTTGGTTTCTCTACAAACCAATATCCTTCAAAGTCTGCTTGCCAGATACTCTGGCTGAAAAATGGTCACAGCATGCATACTATCATAGTCTAACAGAAAAGTGCTTCCTAAATTCTGAATGTTAAAAATGAAATGTAATCATTTGATCCTGCAGGTAGTATTGACAAATTATGCACTCTAACCTTTACATAGTTTGAAGCATTTCATTTTCAACAATGCTTTTGAAGTTCCATTTAAGTCAGATTTTTGATTAGGTAAGAATCACTGCTTTTCTTAAAGAAAACAGATCTTCATAAGTGCAAAGATGTAGGAAAATATTAAGTGCATTACAATGTCTTGAATGGCAGCAAAAAGTCAAGTGATTAAAAATGATCTTTTTTTTTTTTAAAGCCTATCTCTCTCATTTCTGCTTGCTTTGGGAAATAGCAAATTCTCGAGGAAGGCATTTGGGTAGAAGTGTAACAATCTTTTTTTTTATGAATAGTAAATAAATTTATTACATTTATCCAACTGACTTTAAAAAATGGTCTGTATTTTTTTTTTTTTTCCCCCCTCTAGGAATCTTTTGTCTTTGAAAGCAACTGTCTCTTCCGAGTGGATGAATTTGGCTTTTTTCTGAGCTGGAAAAGTGAAGGAAAGGTATATTACAATTATGTCAGGAATATATATTAAATATTATTGTACTTGGTTTATATACTGACTAGCTTTTAAAATTCTGAGATACTGTGTTAGTTTATTTGCAAAACCAGCCTTTGTCCTGTTCTTCTACAATTGACAAAAGTGAAGAATTAACTAATATAAAAGGGAAGTATACTGTTTAGTGTTAACTAACAGCGTTTGCAAATAAGATTGTTTATCTTTGCTGCAATTCTTAATGGAGCCATGTGTCAACAGACATTTGAACTTGTATCTCTTTTTTTGCTATTTCAGGAAGGACAGGTATTAGAATGCTCCCTGATCAACAGTGTTCGTTTTGGAACTGTACCAAAGGTACTCCTATAGTTAGTACGTAATCTTCAATTGAACATAGAATTTTTTAAAGAAATGTTTTAATGTTTTCAGGAACTGAAGGTGAAATGCAGGATGAAGTTAATTTATTTTTAAAAATACCAGCAATACAGCTTTTATTTTGCAAACCTTGTAAAAAAAAAAAAAAAAAAAAAAGTCTTTAAGTCAAGTAATTTGGTGTGATTGCAGTGGGAAGGTTCTGTCTTCTGGGCTTTCTAACGTAGTACAGTGCTCAGCTTTCTGGATGCAGTGAAAGCTTAAGAAAAGACATTAAATAAGAGCATAGATTGAGAGTTTTTAATTATTTTGTAACACTATATTCTGATACTTGTATCAGGTATATGGAAAAAAATGTTCTGTATTCCAAATTTTCTTCCTGTCTATTTAAAATCTGTTGTATCTTCTTGCTCCACTGATGTAAAACATAGAAAGTTTTGTTTACAATCCTCTTTATGCAGTTAGATAGTCAGAGAGGGCAGCTGGTCACTGTCTGCCATTTTGAAGAATATCAGCAGAAGTACTAGCTAGGAGTTCTGGAGAACCCCAAAAGTTAAGACATATTTTCAGTGTATGCTTCAGAAGGAATACATAGAATTCTCTGAAGTGAATTGTGGACCTCCCTCCTCCAGGACTTTAGAAGATTTGTTGTGAAGCAAGATATCTGTTAACACCTCTGCATTTCCACTTTTGTGTGTTAAGTGTTTCTATGTTAACTGTAGCTAACTATCTTTTAGTAGTTCTCTTGGGAATCCATAGACTAAAATCTTTCCCCCATAGAGAAGGGGCATAAGAAGTGGTGGTGCAGACAACCCCATGCTTCATGTGCTGACAGCCATGACAATATGCTTCAGACTTCACCTCTGTCTTTACGTAGGTAATTTGCTCTTTATGCCCATTAAATCTATAGTACTTGACCCTCAGCAGAGATCCCAGCTTGTACAATGTGTCGTTAAGAAACAGCCAAAAGTCACACAGATAATAACTCTCAGTAACTATGGACTTAACTGGATTGGAATAGCTAACTTAGACACTGATACTGTCCCTCTCTTTCTAGTCCCTGGAGTAGTTCTTTTTTCTTTCT
>JANHGN010018115.1:2268-14294 GCA_024605025.1 Megaceryle maxima
CTGCTTCCCTTTGGCTGCTCAAATTTTGGCATCCTCGCTTGAGACTTACATGTCTTCACATTTTTTCTCACCAGCGAGATAAGTATAAATTTATCTAAATCTATATATTCTGGTTTTATATATATATATATATATATAAATAGATATAGAGAGAAGGTCTTGATATTTACCGTAGAGAACAAAGAATTTGATTCCTTCCACTTGTCCTGTTGAGATTTTAGTACTCGGTCATCTTGTCAATGAAAATCTTGTCACTAACTCTTACAGGTTTGACTCCACAGCATTTAATTTAACAAACCTGCCTCCTGGCAAAACGAGTATTTGTTTTCTTTCATCTGTGCTATCTATCCTCTTATTGTTGCTGATGAGAAAGGGGAAAGTATCCAAATTTTTCATATCATTCTCATGCTACTATAGGTTACAGTTTTGTTCCCCTTCTCCAGTTTACTCCTGTAGCAGCTGAACAGATGAAGACATATAGGGATGGTTTGCCTGTTTAAAGGTTTATTTAATGATCTGTGTTCTGCATTACGTTTAGTTTGTCATCCAGATGCTTTACCATTACTCCTGTGAGGTTATGGTCATGATAGAGAAGTGAAACTCCTGTATCATGTTACTGGCAGTTAGAAAAATTTGTCAGGTCCTTCATGTTAATACAGGCCCAAGTAGGTGATTGTGGCAATCTGGATAGAGCACTTGAGTTTGTGGTTATGTCAGTGTGAGTGATGAGTTAATTCTGTTACTCCTTTCTACAGTTCAGATTGTGCACTGCTTTTTGTACTTCCCTGTTCCCAACTTTTCAAAGGTGGTAGTTAAAAAGCCTCTTGCAGACTGACTTAGAACAGTTCATTACACATAACTTTCAATCACTAAGCTCTTCAACATCTGATTTCCCTATTTCTACTAACCTGAGCTGGGTTTGTATTAAACATCTGTATTAAATTAAAGCAATACTAAAAGCCTATTGGCTTTGCAGCTCTGTTCTAATCAGTATGTAGTAGCAAAATCGTAAAATTAAATTCCTGTAGGAATTAAGTCCACCAGTAGAGTTATATATTTAAAATTAATTATAATTTCAAGCCTTCAGTCCGAATGCCTCAGCTAGCTTTTCATGCTGTAACTTTTGTGCACATAATTAGATTTTTATGGATTTTCTTCTGATATTGTGTTTATAATCTTATCAGAGCAATATATTGTGTCATCGTAAGTACTTATTATGTACTATGAGCCATGAACAACGCCTCTTTGTAATAGGCTACTTGTCTGGTAGTCAGTGTGGTTTTAGGTTATAAAATCAGCATTTTTAAAAGATGGCTTGAAGAACATGAAGATTTCTGGAGCATCAAGTTATTTTTGTATGAACATTTTGTTGTAGATTATTTTATTCATGATGCGTGTCAGAAAGTGTTACTATGGTAGATGTATAGGAATGGGCATTTCATAGTGAGTGTCTTAAAATTGTCAGGTTATCAGTATGTGCTCACCAGCGTAAGCTGAAGGTACAAGACTTTGCTGTTGAGAGAACCAATTGTCATGGTGCTAGATATGCCCATCTCCACATAGTGCCAGCAGAACAATATATGCTGCAAGAGTGTTAGAGTGATAATCCCTACTTTATAAAGGGATATTATAGTTGCTCAAGTGTAATAATTAACCTTGGTTCTACCATGGTATAGAAATAAAGTTGTTTGAATATGGTACAACTTGGGTATTTTTCTTCTGTAGAACTGGCATGTGATCATGAAAATTATTTTTAGAAATACTTAAAGGGCTTACAGTTCAGTATTAACTCTGAGCTGCCTTATGATTTCATTTCTTTGTCTGAGTTAAAGGGTGAAGAGGAATGTATGTTTGTGGCTTTTCTGGTCAAATAAGTCACAGGTACAATATTTAGTTTTTAAATTATGGCATCCCTATCTCTTACTGCATGTTTTGACTTTTGAGCAGTGAATCATCATGTTGTTTTAACAGCAGATTTCCTATTTACTTAATGATATGTTTTCTGGTGATTCCCGTCCTTCCCACTGGTGCTTGTTAGCTGTCCCCTTTAAAGAAGGTTGGGTCCATTTTCTCTAGCTGTTGTTGTTATATAGATAATGCTGTGGAGGTAGGGATCAAATCAACCTATAGAATGCTAGAATCTCAGTCACGAAATGCCTTAGATTTTGTAATACACAAGGATTTGATCAGCTTTTTGTAGAAGTGTAAAAGCTGTTATAAGGGAGTGTGGTTTTAAGTGTGTTTCTATTTTCCCATGTGTTGACTTACAAGCATTTCTGCATTCAAATACCCCCATTTTCACCTGCCAGGTTGATGGACTCTCCCTGTATATTTCTCTGCTCCAGATGTTGATTGGGTTACCTTTCTGTAGTGTTGCCTCTTTACTTTCCCTTCACTTATTAATTGATATGATTTATTTTCTTTCTTTTTTGGATGATTCATCTATCAGGAGGCATCCCATTGAGAGAATGGTTAATGGTAGAATTGTCAACTGGTGCCATCTATGTCCCAGTTCACTGCTGAATAACTTGTCTATTCACCTGCTTGGTGATAGCTCTGCTAGCCTGGTGTCTGATTCTGTCTATCTCCTGTTTTCCTGGTCCATTTTTCAGGGTTTGGTGGCTTTTGTTTCATTTGTTTGTTTTCAAAATCAGTAGGGTTCTGTCAAGTAAAATTTGGGAGTTGAATGGATAGAATGTTTGGGTACCAGTACAACAAGCAAACAAGCATTCTTATGCCACTGAAATGAGTGTAGTAACTCATTTTGCTGAGTGGTTTATGATGATTGTGGATCAGAGGCTCAGGGGTAGTGCTCAATTAGGGCAGCTCTGGTTGGAACTGAAGTACCTCTAAGTGCACATTCATCTTGACCCACATGAGCTCTGATATGGGAGCCAGCTGGAGCAAAAATTATGCTAAGTAATGGAAAGTAGTCACCAACCTTTTCTGTAACTGTTCCCAAGTGTTGACTAGTGAGTGTTTTTTAACACTGGCCCTCAATAGTGGGGATCTCGGTAGTGGTCAGTTGATATCCTGGACTTCTAGGACACCCCGAGTTGTTATATAGTTATGTCAGGCTTTGCCAGATCCAGATATAAATGTTATTAGGAACAGGTATCAGGGTTATGGGTTTTCTGGTTTGTTTTGGAGCTTCTGCAGCTTTCCGTTTCCTTCCTTGCATTGCTTCCTTTGTCCATACTGGCCAGTTTAGCTGCTCCCTACTGCCTAGCAGCCAGCTGCTGCTGTTTTACTGACACTTCCCTGTCTTACAGACAAGCAGGAGGGATGCAATGCTCAGACTGCTGCCTTTCTCCTCATTTGGAATGGGTGCTGCCTGAAGTTGAACAGGTTAGCACAACAGCCAGATCTTATCATCTCATAAGCCTTTTAGATGTTTTGTGCTTTTTTTAAAGCAAAGTGGCTAAATTCAAGACTTATGTTTGTATTTATTTGTTTACCGAAAGTTACATTTCAAGCTTTTCTGGTTTTGCAGAGAAAATCCTGAAAATACTGCTTAAGTCTCTAAGACTGGAAGGCAAATAAGAGGATCCCTCAGATTGTTCTCTAAAGCTTAGGCCATTGGACGGTGACTCGTGATTCTGAGTACTTGAGATAGACAAACTCGATACTGTCAGTCTTGCTTCTCTCAGCTGTTAGCTGCTTTGCGCTAGATAGGACAAGCTGGCTCAAAGGCATGAATCACTAAGCTTTTCCTAGTAGAGGATGGTCTGCAGACAGTGAACAACAAACCTGAAAAGAGTACTGAAACAGTAATTGGCACAGTCAGGTTTTGAAGGGGAATTCATTACGTGCTGATACCTTGCCAAACTGTGTTGCTAAGACCATAAATTGCAGTGACTTGTGGTAAATGCACTTCATTTTTGCCTCTGATATCCCCCTTTCTAACTTCAAATTCTACTCAGAAAGTATTTTACTTTTTCTTAGGACAATTAGCAGTAGGAAACCCAGAGCACAATCAGTAATTCCCCTCTTGCTTAAATAAAAGAAAGCTTTTATTTGGAGTAGAAATGGCAAATACATGAAAATATAACTGTATCATAAAGCTTCTCATTGAATTTCATTCTACAAGGTTGTCTGCAAAGGCTTCTTTTTAAATTTAACATTCAAGTAGAAAACTGTTCTGATATGGGCCATCTAGTTTGGTTTTGGTTTTTTTAACTGCATACCTGATTTTGAGAACTGCTTACAATTGCTCTGGAGAGTAATAATTGAGATTAATAATCTTATTGACAAAATATCTTGTTTCTTTATATCATAGAATTAAAAACACTTTCAAATTTGCTGCAGGTTGGTTTTCATCATTTTAGCTGAACGGGTGAAACACCCCTCCCTATTTTCTCCTGCCCCTTTAATAATACTGTTACTGTGGTGATAGGGGCAACTTGGTAACAAGGGCACAACTCAATTTCTGGGATGTAGGTCTTTGAAGATAAGAATATATTTTGTCTTATGAAGAGGGATGCAGCCTCCCTTAGTTATTTTGTATATGTGGTCTAGACATGCCTTTCAGAGTAAATTTAAATTGGGACCACTATATTCTTTAGCATTTATGATTTATTACTATTATTATGTGTTGCTATTATTTGTTATATATTACTCAGGATTTAGTATTTTTGTATTTATTAATCTACTTTTGCCTCGATGTTCCATTTCAGTCTCATCTACTTGAGTTCCTACAATGGCATATAGAGATGGGGTTATATCCATAGAACGTTAGAGGATAAAAAAAAAGGAAAAAAGAAAAAAAGCTTGTGTACTTCTTTAGTGAATTTCATAGAAAGCACAGACTGTAAAAAAGGTCATCTATACTCTATCAAAGGCATAAAAACAATGCCTTGGAGACTGCACAGAATCTGATCGCTGTTCATTTTTGGCCACAAGCATTACTGGATATAACGATTAAAGACAAATTTAACAGCTATCATATCTTCCCTCTCTTGCCCCCATTATCTCGTTGAGCAAGCTACAAAGAAGTTACTTAATACTGCTGTGCATGTCAGGTCTCTCCACAGGTTCCTGACAAGATTATTCTATGAGAAGAATGTTTTTGTAAACTATGTTAAATATGCTTTGGCTATATGTCAGTTCTTGTGATCAGGGAGTACCTCCTGTACAAGCTGACATCTACACACCTCTCTCATTGCAGAGGAAAAATTGGTGATCTCCTTTTGATGATTTGCTACTTCCCAGAGCTGTCATTCCATCTTGTGCACTCTCCTCTGCAGCAAGGAGCTGAATTAAGGCTCAGTTTCTCTGGTTTTGCCTTAAAAAAATGCAGAACTGCCTGCCATATTTTATTGATAGTAAATGCTTCATGGAGAGCTAGACATAGAACTGAATCTGGAAAGATGGAAAAAATGCAAAGTATCAGAATACTGATAAGAAGGTTAGAGAAAAAGAGAGATATTTGCTTTGGTCTTAAAAAAAAAAAAAAAAAGAAGCCAGTGAGACTCGGGGAAGAGCCTGTGAAAACAGGGAGATAATGAAATGTTTGGAGAATAACAAATATCAAGAACAACTTCTTAAGATGACTTAATATCCTATAAGCAATATTTACTTACAGATATATATGAAAGGTTATATAAACTGAAGAAACAAAAGCAAGGACAGGAGATATGTAAATTCGGGATATCTAAAATAATTTCTCTGATTAAATGCTTTTTAAAATTTGGAAAATATTAAAATGTTCTTTTCATACCAAAAAAACCCCAACAACCAAACCTCAGAGATTCCCCAGTTTAAACACTGATTTACTGTGCCTCACGGATGAGTAGATGGATAACAAATACGCATGTGACAAAAGCTTAGAGTATCTAATAAAAACCTTCTTCCAGGAGAGCTAGATGAGATTGGTGAGTCAGGAGAAGAATTAGTTGGTCACTCTGTTTCACCAAGAGCTTTGCTAGAAACCTTTCCAGTAGTCAGCTTATTCCTTCCCCATGCCAGTAAAGCCTTAGTTTTCATGCTTCATTGTCCTAAAAATATGACTTTCCTTAGTTTTTTGAGATTGATTGTGCTAGAATATATTCTTGTACCCACAGCTAGGAAGACTCAAGATGAACCAAGAGAGAAATATTAACTTTAAAATGATGCACTGGGAAGTTATTGAAATGTCTTTGTATTTTGTGTTTGTCATTTATGTCTCTGTCCCTGTCATGGAAGCTGCTGTTGAAATCTTTCAACATCAACACTCTGCCATTTAAAACTTACCCTGCCAGCATGCCATCTGTTTTGATCAGGGAACCACTTTCTACGTGAGCTGACTCCTACACACATTGCACTTTGTAAGAGAGAAATGTATTTGCTGAAAAGTAAAACAATCTAACCCTCTCTTGAAAAGCAATGCTCCTTGACTCAGTTTAAAGTGTAAAAAAAAAAAAAATCTTATAATTAGATAAGTACTCTTTCTTCCCTCTCTCCCATTATTTTAGATTTCTAGACAATTGAAAAAAAAAAATCATGGTAAAGTGAATCAAGCCCTTTTGGTAAGTGCATTCAGTACCCCCAAAACTGGTTGTACGTGTTGATGTATTTCCAGTCAAGGCAGAGATACCGGCCTTTGAGTTTATTTCTGCAGAAAGTTAACTTTGTAAGTTTAAAAAAAAAAGTGTTTTTTCTATGCTTGGCCTCTTCAAAGATCAATGGAAATGCAATTCTTACCTATTGTCTAGCTTTGTGAAAGCAATTGTAATCAATATCATTTACGGATTGGTTATATTTTCTTTTTAGTAACAGAGGCCATTGGAGTAGGTACATCTGGATGAGATACTGGTCTTGATATTTAACCTCATTCTCCCATTTTGTTAAAAGTGTATCAGTGTCTTTCATAGTCTTAACAGTGCTCAGTGCCTCGTGGGTGGAAGGAGATGAGCAGGAGCTGAGATGTGTTGCCTCAGCACAGAGTATGGATGTACATTAGCAATCCCATAGCTGGGTCTCTGCTCTATACCCACAACTCCAAAGCTTGAACCTGGGCCTCAAACCCCTAAAGTGATGTGGAGGGTCATGTTGATTGCCTGAGGGTTTTTCTTTTGGGTCATTTTGTTGTGCAGATGGCAGATTCTGGGAACAGTTCTGTGACACTGTTCCTGGCTACAGATATCTCTTGGCAACGCCAGATCATGGGAAGATAAGTAAGCACAAAGCAAATGGTGGCAGTGATAATTGCTACTTTGTGTTGTGGAAAGCCTGACTGCGCATGTTTTAAACCGACTTACCAAAACCAAAACAATCACCAGGGGATAAAATACTTACATTAGTAAAGACAAAGGCGTCCTTCTTTACAGCTTGTTAGGGTTGAATAGCATGCAAAGGAACTGCATTATTCCCTTATCCCCTCTTTGCATCTCACATTAGAAACAACTGAGGATCTCCAGATTTGGTTTCTTGCCTTTTCTGGAACTGCATCATGTAATCCTTTCCAGAAAGTTATCAAATTCCATCTTGAAACTGCTTGGGTATCTTGTCAAGACCTATACTCTTCTGTTTCAAGTTTAGAGCCTGATTTACTTTTTTTTTCATGGCCGGTTTATAACTAACTGTACTTGTACAGACACCATCCGCTAGCTTAACAGTTCTCATTCTTGTCCTCATTTACCCTATAAAGTAATAATTAAGGGTTATTCCATCATCTTACCAATCTAAACTGAAGTACTTTTTTTTTGGTGTCTCCTCACTGGAGTAACTGTTCTTCCAAGTTGGTCCCAGTAAGATTTACTAATAGTCCAATATCGGCAAGGTGCTTCTTCCTTACCAGCTTATCAGCGATCCCACTCATCATCCATTTAGGGACTAACAAATCAGTAAAGGAGATCCAGCTTTGGTTGGTTTAGAGCCATGTGAAATGCTGTGAAGGGCATCGTGTCAGTCTACCTAAAGAAAAACTAAACCAGAACCAAACACACCAAAAAGCCTAGTGTTCCTCTGACCCCTATCTTGCAAATCTCCCTGGGCAGTTTCATAGAATATTACCCTGAAATTTATTATTTTCTATAATTTAGCTCAATAATGTACTAAAATTCCTAATAGAGTAGTGATGACACAGATGAAATTCTCCATCCCCAGAAGTGCAACTACTTTTTAGCCTGTGAAGAGTGGCTCAATGTTAGGAAAATTGGGAGGCAAGCTGTTAGTGAATTATTGTCAAGGTCAGAGAATGCACATTTATTTTTCTGGTAGTTGTATCATTATCAGGCACTTATGATATATCCTCTTGTACTGAAAATGTAGCTAACTTACCTTGGTGAATTTGATTTATAGCATTGCAACTGACAAGGTTGCCCGTTTGTTAGTGCTTATTTTATATTTGAATAGCTTTCAACACATAAACTTGAGGAATTGCCTGAATACTTTAGCTGTTCAGTATTTCATGGAGAAAGCTAGACCAGAAGAGTACTGCTGTTGATGTTTCTATTTTGATACTGTCCACTTTTTCTTATAAATTAAAATGATGCCTGCATTTGTACTTAGATGTGCCTCGTGAGTAGAATTTATTGCTAACAGTAAAACTTGACTGTGAAAACTCATTAGTTTTATCCTGAAGAAACGTTGACATAACTTTGCAATACAGCTTATTTTACATTCAGAGCATGACATAGATGTGTATTAAAAAAAAAAAAAAGAAAAAAAAAAAAAGAAATTAAAAAGAAACAAAAAAATTACACAAATTCCTCAGATTAAATATAAGAATGAGTGGAGAAGGGATATGTGAGTAAATATATTGTGCAGGATGGAAAAAGAAACTCTCAAATGGGTCCAGAAATGAGGCCTTTAAGTTTCTTATTGACTTCAGTGGTGTTACAGCAGGCAGGGACACACGGCTTAATCACAGCCAATATTAGCTCATCCTCTCCCCAGAAGGATGCACTCTTAAGTAAACACAATTGTATAAAGAGCCAAATAAAGAAGAAGCAAAACTAATTACTTGCTCCTAACATCTTACAAAGTTTCTTTAACACGTCTCTATCCTTTCAGGCCTCCCTCTTTGCTGTCAGGAAGAAATGCTTCATTTAACTTGCTGTATTCCCCTGTATCACTGTGGGCCATCACTTCCGTACCTCCAACTCTACAGATCTCAGATTGCCCTGAGATTTTCTAGGGTTCAGGAGGGAAGCCAGTCAGAAGCACAACTTATATAAACTCAGTGTGATGGGAAGAAGGGGTGGATTTCTTTAGGGCCACGTGTCATCATATTGACACTCAGGACTTCTCAACTTCTAGACTGTCCTCTCAATCAGTTCTTCTCCCGTGGTGACTGCATTTTTAATAATAGTGGAGAAGGAAGACAGGAAAACATACATATCTTCTGTCCTCCACTCAAATGAATGCATCTTTCCTACCCGGAAGGTCAACAGCAGCAGTGACACGGGCAGTCACAAGTCTAAGAATGATTGTCCAGCCATGCAATGCCTTGGCTCTGATTGGGACAAGGAGCCTCTGGTTGAAGCTAATCATGGAAACTCTGAGCTGATATTGCTCAGTTATTCTAAAAAATTGCCTGTCCATAACATCATTTACTGCTGAAGTAATTTTCAGGTTATTAACACCACTACTAATATCTTGTCTCCTCATTCCTTCCAGCCACTCCATACTAATAAATGGAAAAATGCCCTTTGGTGGGGGGAGATAAACCACAGGTCTAGAATTCTGTTGTATTTCAGTAGTATGATCAAAGCAGATGTCACCTGCAGCTTTATTGCAACATCCATGTATCTTCTACAGAAATCAAATGATCCGTGTATATGATGCTAAACTGGGTTGGCCATGAAAGCTCAGTGATTTTTCTCAGCCCTGGAGCCCTCCAAGAATATTTCATCTAATTGCTTTTTGCTCTGAATCCACTGGGTCAAATCCAGGTGTTTTCATACTTTCAAGCCTCTGCTATATTAATTTGTATTAACTGAAAAGCTGCCTTTCTACAGAGCTTTCACCTCCTGTAAGACTATTTTCCAGTGGCACAACTGAATAGCCAACATCAGTAGAGATGCTTTTGTGTGTAGGAAGTAATCCCAAAAAGGTCAGAAAGTAAAGCAGAGATTCCCAAGTGCAGTGCTGGGCATCACACACGTCGTTGCCTCAGTATTGCTTGCTAGTGCTATAATTGGTCGTTGTTAAATTGATCTATGTACGGAACTTTATGAAAATTAGAACTAAGCTATTTTAATTACAAAATATCCACTGTATAATTAGCATTACTTAATACAAAATGTGTTCAATATATTTTATACATAATTGAAATTCTGTAAAATTAAACTGTAATAGTATAAATAAGTTTTCAGGATGAAAAGTAGGTTAAGATAAGCAAATTTCATGCTTTAAACATGGAGATAAATATTCCTTAGTGTATTCAAATATTGTGGTTTAGACTGCTAATATTTTCATTGAATAATAAATACGAGTTTCCCTTTTATGTAATTAATGCAACCCATATTTTTCAGTAGAGAAATGAAATGTTGAATCATAAATAGAAAGTAGCTGTGAGTATTTCATTACAAAACTTAATTCAGTCATTTCCACAGACTTATGGAATATGTTGTTCACCTCTTGGGGAAAACTTTTTGGCAGTGAAATGTAGTTTTGCTTGGCATATATTTTTGAATTGCTTGAATCTCTGGTTAGTTAGTCCCTTCTGGGGGGGCTTTTTATACACAGACTGCTTCAGAACAATAGTTAGCAGTATTATCTTAGCAGTCTTCTTAATCACAGTCTCTGAAAGGATATTGAGACATTAACCTGTATTTTCTAGTATTTTAGTTTTCACTTGGTTATAAAATCTGCAGTCCAATGCCCGTGTGTGAAATCTGAATGCAAGAATGACAATTTCCAAAGCATTTTAGAGAAATGCGAGTTTTTATTTCTAAAGGCTGTTACTACATTTTCATGCAGCCATTTCTGTGGTGGGAAATAAGGACAACATTTGAAGGCTGATTATGCTCTGAATGCCCAGTGAAGCTTTTAAAATGATACCTGACATCCAGTTGCATAGCTATAGATAGACATTGATTTTATTTTTTTTTTTTTAATTCACTTTCTACAAAGGAAGTCTGTTAGAATCCAAGAGAAACACAGCAAACATGACTGCTCCCTCTTAGCATGCACTGTAGCTAAGAAAAACTGTTACCAAAGATAATTTAGTTACACCTACCCAATTCTGATTTGACTTTTGTGTATAAAGCCCTAAAGATTAGTTGAACATAGTTGGTTTGGGGTTTTTTTTTTAATACTTTTGTTTATTAATGCTATGGAAACTAATATCAGACATCCTTAGGCACTCTGGAAAACTACAGGCTTAGAATTATTACTGTAGCATATACTCTGTTAGAGTAATAGAGATCTACACTGCAGTTTTAAATGGTCTAAGCTGACTTCGGTGAGCAGAGCAGCTGTGGTGATGGAATGAAGGGTGGACTACAAAATAAATGTTTTTGAGGAGACCTGTAAATATTTAAGATGGTAGCCTTTCTGAGCTTTGCTCTGCTACTGCTACCCAGCACGCGAGAGAGTCTGTGCAAAGCTAGTTCAGATACATGAATGCTAACGCCAGCTGTGCCTAGTGTACAAGTGTTCCGAGGGATGTGTGTGTTCTCCGAAAGAAGACAAGATCAGGCCCTAATTATCTTATAATTCTGTAAGGCTTTAATTGTAAGACCTTAATGATTGGCTTAATTTAAAACACGTTAGGAATGTTGACTTAAATAAAATGCTATTGTTGAATCATTTTCTTTCCCAGCAGTCTGAGCACTTTCTATTTCTCTCTCTCTCGGGAATCTGCTGTGACTAACAAACAGAGGAATGATCCATGTAATTAAGAGATTCTGAGTGCAGGTTCCCTGATCATCCTTACAACAGCTCAAATAGAAGGTACGGGAACTCAATTTTTCAAGGCATGAACTGCTTGTTCCACTTTTCATCGTAACAGAGCTCAAATATTCTATGTTCTTTGCTGTTACATAAATATACCCCCCCCCAAAAAAAAAAAAAAAAAAAAAGGTGTTTAAATATCCTTT
>JANHGN010018116.1:0-83152 GCA_024605025.1 Megaceryle maxima
GCTCACCTCACGCTTGTCCAAATCCCTCTGGATGGATCCTGTCCCTCAGGCTTGTCAACTACACCACTCAGCCTGGGGTCATCTGCAAACTTGCCGTGGGTGCCTCAATCCCACTGTCTGTGTCATTAATAAAGATATTAAATATACTGACCAAATTAGTGGGAAGTGCACCCGAGACTGTGCTTACCTAATAATCCTGAGAAGTGGTGCCTTTTCCTGTGGCCTGCAACCGCAGGGAAGATGGCCATTTGGGTGAGCTGCCTTTGAGTTAGACAAGGGGAAATTGCCTCCTGCCAAGTACTTTTCTCAGAGCAAGAATGTCATTTTAGGTGTGATCAGACACTCAGTCAGTTAACCTTCCTGTAATCAGCGCTGTGATGAATGATATTTGGGAAACGAGTATAAACACGAAACATTTGTGAATGGAAATGTGTGGGGGAAAAAAAAACCACCCCCAAAGCGTTAAGATGTGGTTACAGTTCGGGTTGCTCGTGAACCTGCACCCTCCTCTCGTCGGTGGTTGGCCCTATTCCACGAGGGATGGTGCTGACAGAGGCCTTCCCTAGCTCCTCTCTGCTGCGTGGCTGTGTTTGTGTCACCAGCGTTGCGACAGGAGATGGCAGAGTTCCCAACCCAGAGCGTGGTGTGGCAGCAGGAGGGAAAGATAACGCTTTATATTCTCCTGACCCTGGTGCTTTCCCTCTGCTCGTTCCCACCAAACAACGTAGTCTCGTGTTTATTTCTTCATCCATAGGCACAGAAACTCTTGGTCATTCTGGCAGTTTGTCTTTTCTGTTTTTTTTTTTTTTATTCTTCCAGAATATGGTGTTCTTTTTGCTGGTAATTCCTGTTACGGGCTCGTAGTTCTCGTTCAGTATTATCCATGTTTTCTGCTTGGCTGGCTGCAAGTTGAGCTCCGAGTGAGGCTTTCCTGGAGATACGTAATCGCTCTCTTTCATCAGCCTAAACGCTTCCTTTAAACTGCTGAATTTCATCTGCTTTTCCATAGCTTTTATTTTTGTGTAGAGTCATATGGGACACAAATCTTTTATCCTTTTCACCCCAGATTTGGCTTAATACCTTAATTACAAAGTCATTTAGTTGCTTGTTTTAGTAAATGTGTTTGTAATTGTCTCATGTTAGTAGACTGGTGTTTCCTAAGCTACTACAGTTTGTTTGAGGATGAAAATTACATGCGAAATAGAAATATCAGCATCTCCACTCTATAATCTTGCCTTAATTTTCTCGCTCATCAAGTTAATATCAGTAATTAATGTGCCAAAAACTTAAACTGTGTTTGTTGGTATTGGTTCATCCCAGATCTTCTCAGCTAATCGCTGTATTTTTAATGCTGTTAGTCCCAGTTTCCTCTCAAGTCCCCAGCCAGTTGGTGTGTGCTGCTCTCTGTCTTTTCTGCAACTGGCAAGTCAAGAGCAGAGCTAATCTGGTTTGATTCATATTGTGAGGATGCCACAGGAGTTGAACAATGTCCATCGTATGGTTGCTGTGCCTTTATGTCTTCTATTCTGGAGAAGGAAAGTAGCCAAATGAAGATGAGGCAAGAGAGGGATTCAGAGAGGTGAGGATGGGGATTCTCCAGGGCAAGTCAAAGCTGAGATAGCAAAGATCAGACGTGTGGGTTGGTATGGGGTGACGTGGTTGAAGGAGTAGGTCACAGAATTATAGAATGGTTTGAGGTCGAAGGGACCTTAAAGCTCATCTAGTCCAATGCCCCGTCAGGGAGCAAGGGACATCTGCAACTAGAGCAGGTTGCCCAGAGCCCCAGCCAACCTCACCTGCAGTGGGCATCGACCACCTCTCTGGGCAACCCGGGAGAGGGTCTCGGCACCCTCAGTGTCGACAGTTTCTTCCTTCTCTCCAGTCTATATCTGCCTCTTGTAGTTTAAAACCATCACCCTTTGTCCTGTCCCAATAGGCCCTGTTGCTGAAAACTCTGTCCCCATCTTTCTGACAGGCCCTTGAAGCACTGAAAGGTCTCCAGAAGTTCTTCCCAGAGCTTTCTCCTCTCCAGGCTGAACACCCCCAACTCTCCCAGCAGAGGGGTTCCAGCCCTCCCAGCATTGCTGGGGCTCCTCTGGCCCCACTCCAACAGGGCCCTGTCTCTGCTGTGCTGAGGATTCCAGGGCTGGAGAGAGAAATGTCATAGAGAGAATTGAGTCGGGCTCTGCCGGCAGGAGGACGGCGTGTTCTGCGTAAGGGCTGCTTTTTGTGCCTTTCCAGCTCAGCTAGTTCATGTCCTTGCAGTTTGTGGTCAGCGAGTGGAAAGGACATTGGGAAGGAAGAGGCAACAAGCCATGAGGAATTGCTGCAGGCGCAGAGTGTCTTACTGCAGCTTTTCTGGCTGGTGGCGGTGGGGTTTTTTACCGTGCACCCAGGGGTGCTGAGAGGGGAGTGGCCGATGTCATTGCTGGGCCACTTTGAAAGGTCACAGTAATTGGGAGAGGTGCTGAGGGCCATGGGTTAGTGGTGCCCTGGCAGTACTGGGGGAACGGTTGGACTTGAGGATCCAAAAGGTAGGGGTTGTTTAC
The DNA here is from genome assembly GCA_024605025.1 of Megaceryle maxima. Classification (NCBI taxonomy): domain Eukaryota; kingdom Metazoa; phylum Chordata; class Aves; order Coraciiformes; family Cerylidae; genus Megaceryle; species Megaceryle maxima. The sequence continues at coordinate 2,550 of JANHGN010018116.1, forward strand.
CTCGAATTTAAGATGGTTTCCTTTGTATGGCCTTTGAGATGGTTTCCCATAGTATCATCTTACCAAACTGGTGAGCTAGGGATTGGGTAAATGGGCTATAAACGGTGGAAAATTACCTGGCTTGCTGGGCTCAGATGATGGTGATGAGTGGACTAGCCTGCAGAGTGTAAGAGAAGAGGCTGAGAAACCTATGTTTGCTATCACACAATAATTTCAGGAAAATAAACCCTTTGCTCCTTAGGGAAATAAATACTGTGCTCCTTAAGAAATATATTTATTTTGGTGGAAAGAGGAAAGCAGACTGGTTGTAGGAAGCAAGTTAAAAACAAACACTGCAGTTCTAGGAGGTTATACCCCTTCTGAGGTCTTTTAAAACCCTTGTACTTGAAAACACTCTTTATTCACTGGGTTAAACACTCGCTAATGTCAGTCCCCCCTCAGAGGCCAGGCAAATCCAACACATCTCCAAGTTTTTGATTATTTCTTTGTGGCCCATTTGCCACTGGAAATTTACTCCTTGGGTGCTGTTGCCTCTTGTCTCATAGTGGTTTTCTGGTAACTTAGGTTTTCATCTGCGTTCTTCTTTTTCTGCATCTTGAGCACAGTAACCGAGTGGAACATATAATCTGTGATACGCAGCAGGTTGGATTTTTTCTAAAGCCAGAAATTTATGGCTCAAAAAAACCCCACCAGAGGACTTTGACCAAATACACTTGTAACATTCTAATTGCAGATGATCCGGTTTCACAGCTTATGGACAAAGAAAATCTGTTTGGTTAATGTTATTAGATTTCTTATAATATGTTCATACAAACCCAAATGTGCTTATACACACTCTGTCAATATTGCCAGCCACAATTTATTAAGTTTTATACATTTTTTTTCCACGAGGTCACTGTATCGTTACACAGACTTTGGGTGGAGGACTGATGTTTAAGATGGGGAGGCTAAATTTCAAAAGTCAACGGTCTCACCTTTCTCTTAATAAGCTTATAAGGGGTGTTTTTGAAGAAAGCTTTAATTAATCATCAGCCTAAACCCTCTCTTAATGTGGTCGTATTTTTCTAATGAGAAAAGAAAAAGAAGGTGTTGGGGTGTAAGCTGCAGCTCGCGCTACCGTTTTGCTCTTCCCCAACTGCTGCAAAGCCCCTCAGTCAGTCATTGTAATCCAGAGCTGGAACTGGGAGCGCATTTTGGGGATATATCTTGTGGCTTTGTGATGAACTCGGAGGCCCTGGGAGAATCTCGTGGTGTTGACAGCCCCTGACAGTAAATGTCACATGAATTCGGAGGGAGCTCAGAGCACTCTGGTGACTGCTATGAGAAGAGACATGGTGACAGAAAACCTGATTGATGAGCCATGCCACGAGGAGAGGGAGCGCTGCCTGGCGATTGCCTATAATTGAATGGTCCACAGAAGTTATTTCTGGGTTTCCTACGACCTCCTGGACGCCTGCTCACAGGGGAGGCCTGCAGATTTTAGCCCTGCTACTCAGCAGCTCCCCATTAATGCCATGTTAACAGACTCTAAAACTTAACAGGCTGTTTATAGCTTCGTGCCTGGCATCGTAATGCAACAACCCACACCGGGAGGTGGTCGGTCATACAGTTACTTTTAGGAACGTTCCTTTGGCAGCTTTTGCCTCCTCTTTTTCAGTGCTTCCTCTTTGTGCCTCAACTCTGCGCTCTGACAACCCGGAGATGTTGATTATCAAGGTTCTTCCGATTCTGACAGCGCGCTCCTCTGACATGGGCTTGTCGCAGCCATGTTAAGCGTGGCAGTGATGCTCCTGGCATTAAACGGGGATGTGAGACGTTGTAGTCCACTCACCCAGCAAAGCATCTGCTCGCACTGACCAATTAAATTGGCTTCTCTCTCATTAAAACCCTTGTGCAGACCCTGGTATGTCACAGATCTTTAAAATCTCCATTATGAATTCCACTTTCTTCTGGGTATTTTTAGCTTACACTTGAAGAAATGATTATTGTCTCTTGCACTTAAACATATCAATTTCAACTCCACAGACATCTCCTCTGGGCCATATTCGAAGACCTGAGCTGACTTGAACTGCTGAATCCATAGGGAGGATTTCAACACAGCTCTGAGCACTTGGACATTGGAGTCGTGCAAGGAGGAAGAGGGAGAGAAATTGAAGCCCCCCCACCCCCTCTTTTCTCTTTGGTAAGTCAGGAGCACATTCCTTACAGATTTACTTGGCTGTGCCAATTTAATGTGATTTCTTCTGAGGGCCAGGAACCACTCAAGGAAGGCTGACAGGTTTTATCAACAGAATGGAAACTGAAGTGATAAGGTGAGAGTTATTGACCTGATAACTAACAAACAGAAAACTTCAGTGTCCCTCAAGCTAAATATTGCACTCAGCAGGTAAGTAAAAGATGGCAACAGCTGGGGTCTTGTCACCGAGCGAGAGTGTGGTTTAGTGTAGAGGAGCAGGAGGTGAACTGTGAAAACAAACACATCCAGTTCGCTACAGACTATTTCCCTCTATTACTTTTAATGAGAGCTAAACTCCAAAATGCACAATGGGACAATAATATTTTAGATAGAAGGAACTCCTCGTCCAGCTCCTAAATTCCAGACGCCCGGTTGCAATTAAAATGATCATTTGTGTATTACTAATAGCTCACCAGTAGTTTAAGGCTGTTAGCAGATATGGGACCAACTGGTAGTAGCCTCTGCACGACTGGATGAGAAGTAGTGCTGTCCTTGAAGGAGCTGAGTTAACAACCCTGAGCCCACAATGCTCAAAGGAGTGGGAAAATGAGAGAAATGTAAAACGGTGAGAGGGGCCGTGTTAAAATGCATCGCTATAGAGGCTGGCAAGCAGCATGGCTGGATTGCCAGAGTCAGGGGTTAGTAAATGCTGCCAAAGTGGGGTTTTTATTTATTTTAATTCTGAAATTGTAGCTTGGGGAGGGCAGATGGGAAAAGAAGCGGAGACCTCTAATGAATTATGATTTGGATATAATGGAAACAGAAAGTACTGCAACAGCAGTCTTCTGTTCCACCTTTTTCCCCTGATGTTTTTTCCTGAAAACATGCTGGGATTGTGTATGAAACCTGGCTGTGGCAATTCTCAAACACCCCTTGAGATTCCTGGCTGGCAGAATACGAAGCCTTCAGCAGCAGAACAAAAAGGCACACGACAGAACTCTTGTACAATGTCTGTCTCCCCTTCCTGGCACCTGGCCTGCTCAGTACGATTGGGAAAGACAAATGGCAAGTGGTTGCTTCCTTTTCAACTCCTCCTGCACGCTAACTTTGTTTTCCACACGCAGCAGTTTTGAACTGACCGTGTCTGTCATCTTGCCATGTATCTTTTCTCTGTCCTGTCATGGTTTCTTTTTTCTTTTTTCTTTTTTTTTTTTCCCTGTTCCTTTTTTGAGGCAAGGGTACCAGAACTGCACTTGGTATTCAAGAAGCGGATGCACCGTGAATTCGCACACCAGCAAAGTCATACTGCTCTCCCCTAAGAATTCAGAACTTTCTGCTTTTCTTTTCCTGCCTGCTATTGAGCAATGAGGTGATCTATTCATAGAAGTACCTATTGTAACGTCAAGATGCATTTCCTAAATTGTGCAAACTAGTTCAGAGCCCATCACTCTGTGTGTAAAGTTAGCGTTGCTTTTTCGTGGCCAGCCAGATTAGAGTTGTCAGGGATGAAATTTATCTTCCGCTTTATCAGGAGGCTGCTCAGTGTCATGAGATCTTTATGGTTTTGTAGTAAAGCTTATCCTCATTCATTTAGTTTTTATCAGAAATCTTCTTCACCTTTCCACTGAATTTCCAGATTGCTTCTGAACACATTGAACACCACAGACCCAAATCCACATGGGACTCCACTCGTGATCATCTTCCACTGGGAAAACTCCTCCTTTAATCTTATCTTCTTTCTTCCAGTATTAAACTATTATTTAACTCTGTGAGCTCCTTACCTGTAGTCCCTGGCTGTTTAGTTTATTTCAGAGCCTTTGATCAGATCTTCAGTGTATGAGGTTTCTGGAAGCTTGGGGGTGACTTGGAAATACAGGGAAAAGTTGCTCAGCTGAATTTCTGTTATTTAGATGTGTTTGACTCCCAAAAAATTCCATTAGCTTTCAGAGGCTCAGATTCCTTCCATGAAAGTTGTGCTTGGGTTTTTTTCATGTATTCACTAATTCTGCCCTTTACCAGAGCTTCAGTCAGTATGACCAATATGGACGTTAGACTTGGTGATCTGTGGTTTCTTGAACCATAGAATGGTGGGGTTGGAAGGGACCTCTGGAGATTGAGTCCGACTCTCCTGCCAGAGCAGGAACACCCAGGGCAGGGCCCACAGGAACAGATCCAGGTGGGTCTTGAAAGTCTCCAGAGAAGGAGACTCCACAACATCTCTGGGCAGCCTGGGACAGGCTCTGTGACCCTCACAGTATAGAAGTTTTTCCTCATGTTGAAGTGGAACTTCCTGTGTTCCAGTTTGTGACCACTGCCTCTTGTCCTATCCCAGGGCACCACTGAAAGTAGCCTGGCACCTTCTATTTGACCCCCACCCTTCAGATATTTGTAACCATTCATCAGCTCCCCTCTCAGTGTTCTCTTCTCCAGGCTAAACAGCCCCAGGGCTCTCAGCCTTTCCTCACAAGAGAGATGTTCCAGTCCCTTCATCGTCCTCATAGCTCTCTGTTGGCCTCTTTCTAGTATTTCCCTGTCCCTCTTGAACTGGGGAGCCCAGAGCTGGACACAGTACTCCAGCTGTAGTCTCCTTAGTGCAGAGCAGAGTGGGAGGAGAACCTCCCTTGACCTGCTGGCCGCACTTATGCACCCCAGGACACCACTGGCCTTCTTGGCCACAAGGGCACATGGCTGCCCCATGGAGAACTTAATGTCCACCAGGACTCCAAGGTCCTTCTCTATGGAGCTGCTCTCCAGCAGGTCACCCCCTAACCTGTATTGGTGCCTGGTGTTATTCCTGAATTACCTCTGGATTTATTTTTAACACCTGATTTCTTGGTAGTTACCTTCCAGTCCTTTGATAGTTGCAGCAATTCTCAGCAAAAGGTTACACAGGGAGGGTTATCAGCTCAGAGGATTCAGCTTTAACATCCTGTGAAGCTCTCGTACGATTATCACCCGTGCGCAGCGATAACCTGGTGAGTCTGTTTGTCTGGTTTCCAATCCACTCTTAACAACCTTAAATGAAGACAAGCCTCCTGTGAATGCCTTATGAACAGAATCTTCATTTCAGAGTTTCTCTGAGATTCTTTTAAAGAAAAAAAAAAGAAGAGTTTGGTATTTTTTGGAATGGGCTTGTCTTTTCTGAGTGGTTCTTTCATACCTGTTTAGCTCACTGGCTCTTGCAGGCTTCTGGCTCTTGATGTGATAAAGATGGATTTATTACATTTTTTTTTTTATTATTTTGTTTTTATTCCTTTAGCAAACTGCTTCTAAACTCTTTCTTCGGTCTATGTTATTATGCTTTTACATTTAGTCTGCCAGAATTTATGTTCTTTTTAGTTTTCCTTTTTCAGACACAACTTCAGCTTTTTTGCAGGATACCTTTTAACTTCCAACAGCCTCCCTGATCCTGCCGTTTTATGATGCTGGCTTTTTGTTTTTCTCTCAAGTCTTTTTTGACAGGTTATATGCATTTGCTTTGAGCCTCCAATATAGAATCCTAAAATAGTCTACCTGCCATCTGAAAACACTTTACCTTTCTGGCTGCCACTCACAGGGGCTTTTTTTTAAACAAATTCCCTCATTTTTTCATTCCCTTTCTCTGGAATCAAGCACAGCCACTGCATTTGGCAACATTTCTTCATTTCAGACCAAGCTGTTATAGAATCATGGAATCATTTTGGTTGGAAGAGACCTTTAAATCATCGAGTCCAACTCTTAACCCATCACTGCCAGGTCACCACTAACCCATGTCCCTCAGCATCAGAGCTCCACAGCTTTGAAATCCCTCAAGGGATCATGGGGACTCCACCACTGCTCTGGGCAGCCTGGGCCAGGCCTGGACAACCCTTGTGGGGAAGAAATTGTTCCTCAGGTCCAACCTAAACTTCCCCCAGTGCAACTTGAGGCCGTTTCCTTTTGTCCTGACACTTGTTCCTTGGAAGCAAAGACCGACCCCCACCTCACTACATCCTCTGCATGTGACTAACACTGGCTGGCCCATGAAAAACCTTTCCTCAGAGGTTGGAAGGCAGCACCACTCAGCTGCTGCAGAGGACGTTTAAAGCCGGGGTGAACCAAGCAACACCGGTTACACTGCAACTGCTGACTGGCACTGACTGCTTAGCAACAGCGAGAGTGATACGGATACAGATGAATTGACTGTTTTCTGAGCAAGCTGGGTAGGAACAGGAGTAATTAGCTGCTAGCTGATGAAAAGGCATGCTTAATTATCAGTATAATTATAGATATAATAGGCCAGGATTTATTCAGTAAAAGAAAGCCAATATGGTACAAAGAAGGTAATCGGAGTGGAAGAGAAAATAACAGCGGTGTGAATTCTTGAAAAGAAATGTAAAGAATTAAGGTGGTAAATCTGGAATCTTTTGGGTTTCCACTCTCTGACATACCAACTCAGTGTAACAATGTATATAAGAATATATGGAGCTAACAAGGTCTATGGCTTGTATTGTATCTGGTTTTATATAATGATGATTAAACTGATTGCATGCCAGTGACATCCCAGAATCCCAGCATAGTGGGGGTTGGAAGGGACCTCTGGAGATGCTCTGGTGCCACCCCCCTGCTCCATCCAGCAGGGTCACCCGGAGCAGGGGGCCCAGCAGCGCAGGGTCCAGGCGGGTTTGAAATCTCTCCAGAGAAGGAGACTCCACAACCTCTCTGGGCAACCTGGGACAGGCTCCCACATCCTCACACCAAAGAAGTTTCTCTTCCTGTTCAGCTGGAATGTCCTGTGTTCCAGTTTGTTCCCAGTGCCCCTTGTCCTGTCACTGGGCACCACTGACAAGAGTCTGTCCCCATCCTCTTGAGCCCTGCCCCTTAGATATTGATGAGTACCAAGAAGATCCCCTCTCAGTCTTTTCTTCTCCAGGCTGAACAGCTCCAGACCTCTCAGCCTTTTCTCATCACAGAGATGCTTTTTAATTGAGCTGTATTTTCATAAATCTCAGAACCTGCCCACCTTCACAAGGATCTTTGTCCTCCTTCCAGCAATACTACAGCTCAACCATTTAATTTGATGGATCCTGTGGGAAGCTCAGCTACAGATGGTTCTGATCACTATTGGTAATTGATTATAATTCTTTGATAGGACAGCACTGCTTTCCCTTTTGGCACCCTGGGAAGCAGTCGTGACTAAGCAGCAGTCACGTTGGTCAGCTGCCCTGTCTGGCCAATGCATCTTAAACTGTTTTCCATGCCCACTGGGGAGATGGTTGGAGTTAACAGGCTGAGCTGCACTGCCAGAGACGTGAGGAATCTGTTGTTAACAGAGGGTGTCTGATCACTGAAATGGTTGGTCTGGGGAAGGTTTTAGGTACATCTCTGTCAGAATTGGACAAAGGTTCTGATTTTGTGCCGTGGATGAGACTGGGTGCTCATGGCAGCATCAGTGATTTGGTGTCTTCTGTAAGAATCTGGAACCGAGAGACCCAAGATGTTTTTTTTTTTCTAAAACTGTAGTAGTTTCTAAAATTATGGCAGTGGAATGGGGGAGTGGCACCAGCAGCTCTAATCTAGGTTCCTGGAGTCTGAGAGTAGAGCTGCCAAATGATTACAAACTCTTTTGCCTGTTGTGCCTGTTAGAAAGGAAAATTGAGGTACAAAGATTTTATCCAGTTACTATTTAAGGACTGATTATTAAAATGGCTTTTGATTAATGAGTTGTGAGTCAAGCTGGCTTGGCAAATAGCATTTTGATAAGGTATTTGTAAGACAGATAGTCCTAAGATGGCAAGATGAACGTAAAACACTGGAACCGTAATGATGATGTTAATGCAGAAATGATGTAAATGTGCATGAGCAATTACTTATGAAGTCACTGGGGTACATCAGGACAGATTGAGTACAGACAAACTCTAATCACCATCAACTGAGCACAGAATCATTGAAAAGTGAAGCTGGATGATATCTGAGCCTGGTCACTTAGTCCCCCTATGTCTTCCACAAAAGAATCAAGTCTGTTTATGACTTTCTTAGCAAACACACACCTGTTGTTTCTCTTCCATTTTGTAACAGACTTTTATCTGCTACCCAACTGTCCCTGCACCGATCCTGACTCTGTCAGGAGTGTTATTGCTTCTCTCCATGGTCTTCTCTCTTTTGAACACCTCCTGTTCTCAGTCTCTTGATTCAGGTCATGTTTTCCAGACCTCTAACTGTTATTGTTATTCTTGCTGCTTACTCTGTCAACCTTTTTTGAGGATCAGTACCCAAGACTGGATGTGCCTCTGCACCGAGGCGTTACTGATACCAAGTACAGCGACAGGACCTACAAGATGTCTTGTGGGTAATTCTTTTGTTAATATATCTGTGTAGTGTTTGCTCAGGACAATAACCCCTGTTCAGCTTGTGATCTATCAGAACCTTCAGATCTTTTTTTTTTTTTTTTTTTATTCCAGGCTGCTTTCTGCCCAGCTGATGTCTGTCCTTTATTTGTGCACTTTACTCCTGCCTAAGTTAAAGCGCTATGCTTTTTACAATCGAGATGACTCCTGTATTTATAGACAACTTGTCCAAGTTGTCAAAAGTTTTTCATACAGCTCTCCCCCATGTATTTGTAGCCACTCTTTGCAGATTTAATCTTGGCAGATTTAATAAACACAGAGTCCATTCCCTCATCCAGGCTATCAATAAAATATTGAACGGAACTTAGGAACAGCTGAGTAACCACTCAATTTGTCCTTCAAATTTCACAGAGGACCATTGGAAACCACTCTCGGGATGTGGATTCCAACCAGATTTCTGTTATGACTTCAGCCAGGGTGTTCTTGAGCTCGTGAATGTTGTGCGGGACAATGTCAGGAGCCTCGGTGATGTTGAGGTCTGTGGTATCTGCTGCTTCTTTCTTATCCACAATGTCTCGTCCATCAGAATGCATCTCTGTGATGAGGAAAGGCTGAGAGACCTGGGGCTGCTTAGCCTGGAGAACACTAACAAAGGAATTTACGAATGCTGATCAGTATCTAAAGTCAAGAGGATGGGGCCAGACTCTTGTCAGTGGTGCTCAGTGACAGGACAAGGGGCACTGGGAACAAACTGGAACATGGGAGTTTCCATCTGATCAGGAAGAGAAACTTCTTTGGTGTGAGGATGTGGGAGCCTGTCCCAGGCTGCCCAGAGAGGCTGTGGAGTCTCCTTCTCTGGAAGGATCCCAGATCTACCTGGACACTGTGATGCTGGCCCCCCTGCTCTGGGTGACCCTGCTGGAGCAGGGGGGTTGGATCTCCAAAGGTCCCTTCCAACCCTTACCGTGCAGGGATTCTGGGATTAGATTGAGTCAGCTTGTTTTGTCCATGGGGAATTAATTTTGACCAGTACTCATCTCTTTATTAGTTTCTATGTGCTTAGAAATAATTCAGGTTATTCTATTTTTTTTTTTTCTTTTCCTGTCTGTTAAATCCTCTGGTATCTCAGTTATTTGTTTCGACCTGTAGATGACTGACAGTGGTTCCAGTTGTTTGAAAGCGTAAGAACTTTGTGGAAGGTTGTGAAGGCAACAGACAGAAGCCTTTCACCAGGAGAAATGTGACATTTCTGTGATAAAGCACAGAGACACAAAAAGTTCTCAAGAATGTGGTGGAAGGAATGTTTAACAAAAAGAAATTATTTTATTTCAGTCTGAGAAATTATGATGCAAATCAGCTTAATTTAAATAAGAGATTTCAGACTAGCTTGAGGAAATTCTAAACAGTCTGAACTACAAGTCTGAAAAGTATTGTAGAAGTCTGGGGAGACCTTTTCACTCTCTACAACTCCCTGATAGAGCCAGGTGAGGTTGGTGTCTTCCTCCAGGGAACAAGTGGAAAAGAGGAAACAGCCTCAAGTTGCCCCAGGGGAGGTTTAGGTTGGACCTGAGGAACAGTTTCTTCCCCACAAAGATTGTCCAGGGCTGGCCCAGGCTGCCCAGGGCAGTGGTGGAGTCCCCGTGATCCCTGGAGGGGTTTTAAAGCCGTAGAGATGTGGTGCTGAGGGACACGGTTTAGTGGCACCCTGGCAGTGCTGGGTTAATGATCAGACTTGATGATCTTAAATGTCTTTTTCAGCTGAAAACATTCTATGAAGTACGGACAGGGTCACGTAAAAGAAGAAGTTGGGAAACTAATTTTGGTGTGCGCTGCTTTCTTTGCCTCCGCTAGATTGGTAGTGAACATCTAAGAAAATAGAAATGGAGATTAGACTAAATTTCATAACCTTTTAACCCAGAAAGCCTGGATGTCTCTCAGGAAGGTGTTTTCCAGACTCTAATATATACTCGCTGTTGACACGGGCTTATTCAGAGAACAGAGTGACCTTTGCACAGCTCAGCATGGGGCGATGAGTTGTAGGATCTGCCACTCAAGGTGCTCGTGCGACTCTACCTCACCAAAGCAAAGTGTTAACACTTGGTCTTGTAGCACTTCTGCTGGAGGCTTTGGTGCTGTGCGTAGAGGAAGTGTGTGCAGATTGACACGGACACTCCAGTTTAAGAGTTGAGAAAGAAAGAAAATGCTTTGCATTGGTATCAATGATTTCCTCTTTTTCAGAAGCTTTGGGTTTTCCTGACATCAGTATTCTAAAGGGCAAAAAAATACCACCCGACAAACTCTTCTCTCTGCTGTGCGTTAACGAGCCTTTGGGTAGATGCCATTGCCATTGTGCATTTTGTTATGTAGAATTATCATCATGGTTGTGCCCTGAACTGTTTGGAAGATGGAACTGCTGGCAGAGGAAGGACATCAAAAGTGTCCTCGAACTCTTAAAATAGAGGCAGATCTGTTCCATGTTGGCTGCAGGAATTTTGTAGTGTGAGCGGGGGCCCTGTTACAGCCCTTTTTTTTTCATCCCTTTTTCCAGAAACTTCTGCAATATACATCCCCTTCTACTCCCTGGTCTGCTAAGCTTAAGGAGCTGTAGAAGTACTCTAGAGGTCATTTGGGTGTGGAAAAGGGTCCTTTCTTTCTGGTATCCTTTGGTTTTTCATGTACCCTCCACAGGCAGGTATTCACCATGAGGTCAGAAATGGTCTTGGTGGTGAAGCACAGTCACGTGTGTACTGAGGACAGGGATGCAAGGCAGTTCAGTACAGATGCAACAAGGTGTTGCAGGTGTTACAGATGTTCAACAAGGCCCAGTGTCAGGTCCTGCCCTTGACAACAACCCCCTGCAATGCTCCAGGCTGGGGCAGAGCAGCTGGAAAGTGGCCGTCAGAAAAGGACATGAGGGTGTTGGTCAACAGGCAGCTGAAGATGAGCCAGTGTGTGCCCAGGTGGCCGTGAAGGCCACCAGCATCCTGGCTTGTGTCAGCACTGGTGGGGACAGCAGGACTAGGACAGGGATTGTCCCCCTGGACTGGGCATCGGGGAGGCCACCCCTCAAATCCTGGGTTCAGTTTTGGGCCCCTCATTCCCAGAAGGACAATGAGGGGCTGGAGCATGTTCAGAGAAGGGCAACAAAGCTGGGGAAGGGTCTAGAGCACAAGTCTGGTGAGGAGCAGCTGAGGGACCTGAGGTTGTTCAGCCTGGAGCAAAGGAGGCTCAGGGGAGACCTTCTGGCTCTTGACAACTCCCTGACAGGAGGCTGGAGCCAGGTAGGGTCAGGCTCTGCTCCCAAGGAACAAGTGACAGGACAAGAGGAAATGGCCTCAAGTTGCACCAGGGGAGGTTTAGGTTGGGCCTGAGGAACGATTTTTTTCCCACAGGGGTTGTCCAGGCCTGGCCCAGGCTGCCCAGGGCAGTGGTGGAGTCCCCATCCCTGGAGGAATTGCCAGACTGTGGAGATGTGTTGCTGAGGGACATGCTCTTGTGGTGCCCTGGCAGTGCTGGGTTGGACTTGATGATCTGACAGGTCTGTTCCTCTCTTCCAACCAGAACAATTCTATGATTCTATGATTTTATATCACAGAGGTGAGTCATTTCTTAATAGTGAGGACTTTTGAGTATAAACTCCAGGTGACTTCCACTCCAAGGCAGCTGTTAACATCTCACTGCAAATTGATTTGGAAAAAGAAAAAAGATTAAAATTACCTACGTAGATAAATTTTAAAGAGACAGAAATAATAATGCCATGAAAATTGTCTGAAGGAACTGAGCTACAGGAACAACAGACCGGTTTTGAAAGAACTGGGGAGCAAGGAAAGGGTGTAGGGAGACCTGCTGCTTGGAGATCACAGAGCCACCTAAGCTTGACAGTTTCTATGACTGCAGGAAACAAGAGAAACGCAGCCAGGCCCCCGCTCTCTCCCAGCACATTCCACTGCACAGAAATCAGCTTGAGTAACACATCGCTGGGAAGAAGACTCCCACTCTTTAGTATTCATTATCGATGGCGTTCTTCGGAGCGCGGCGCGGCAGCCACTCTGGGGGAAGAGCGGAGAGCGGTGTTTCTTCAAGCTCTGATTTATTTCCTCTTGTTATTCACCAGCTAAACAAACCCGTGGCAGCACCAGTTGTAGGAAGGGAAAGCCACTCTCTGACCACCACCTTTTTTTCCAGCGTTCTTGCAGGGAGCCAGTGCAACAGGAGGCAAAATCACCCTTCCTGCAGCAGGGCGGGCGCGTGGCTTCCTCGCGAGGCTGGAACATCTGGAAGATTTGGTTTCTGAGAGCTGTGGTGGCTCTGCAGGCCTGCCTGGGTTCTGCCAGCTGCCTGCTTTACATGACACTGAGGCTGTGTTTTGCAAACCTGGTGTACATGAGGAGGGAGCCTGTCCCCAAGGACAAGGCATTGCTGTGCTGGGACACCTACAACTGTGGGCAAAAAGCTGCCTGAACAGACCGGTGTCCTAAGAGGGACCAGTATCCTGAATACCCTGAGGCTCACCAACTGCCATCACATCCAAGTGTGGGATCATAGACTCATGGAAAAGACCTCTAAGATCATCAAGACCAATCGTCAGCCCAACATTATCATGACCACTAAACCACATCCTGAAGTGCCACATCTATATGGTTTTTGAACACCTCCAAGGATGGTGATTCCACCCCCTCCCTGGGCATGACACCAGCCAGTGACACAGTACTGGGAGACCTGTCCTCCTTCGTGCCTGCCCTTGCAGGGAGAAGTGCATGGCCCACGCTGCATCCTGTGGGAGCTGGACCATCCTTTCTTGGTGTGAGGTCCTTTCTTCCAGGTGAGCTGGATGTCAGCCCCTCAGAAAAGCAACAGGGCTTTTCCATCATCCGTGAATCATCAACTCCTGTAAGACACAAGGCTACTGAGCGATGCAGCAGAGGTGGGAGCCATGCTGTAGGGAGATGCACATGGGCTTTCACCCCAAGCTCCCCCTGGCCTCCCCAGAGCCTTGCTCAGCAGAAGATGGATGGGGCATGCTGAAGAAAGGCCACGTATGACAGCTCTGCTCTATATGCACTGCCTGTGTGAGTGTGGAGAGCTGGAACAACAGCAGATCTTTCCATCTCCTTTGGAATGAGTGAGTTCTCGTCATTCTGCTGACATAGGTGTGTTCCTGCTTTGGAATATGAGTCCTCCTCTGTGAGTTTCTTCTCCACATTCCCTGCCTGTCTTTTACCTGTCCCTGATCCAGCTTCCTCACAAGCCCTTTGGAAAGTGTGGTGTGAGATGTTCCTCTGCCCATCTCTCCCAGCATCCAACTTCCTGCTCCCTGCAGTGCTGTGGCAGAGTCCTCCCCATCTTTCCCTTCCAGCTGGAGTTGTTGGATGTCCTCTTTCCTCCAAAACCTCCCTTCTTTGAAAACATCTTGCTGGTTACCTATTTTTTTTTTTTCTATTTCAGAGGGCTTCACAACAGAGTATCTTAGGAGTATTTAATTTCCCCCCACAACTACCATACTGTAATACCAAACTTAGAAATGGGACCTGTTCAAAAGTGCAGGAGCTTTTTAAAAAGAAATTAAAAGCAGCTGCTATAAGGATGGAGAAGATGAGAAACTAGACAAAACCACCCTATCAGAAGCTCAGAGCAATATACCACTAAGTGAAATAATTCTACAAGGAACCAAAAAAGGCAATATTCTAACAGCAGAGAGGAAGAGAGTATTCAAAATCAGGGGGTTCTGAGCAAATAAAGAAACTATTGGAATAAAAAAATAAAAGCAAAAAAAAAAATTAAAAGCATTAACTGCAAAGCTAAATCTGCAGGGCAGAAGACTGAAAGGTGCAAACTCACCAAAAGAACAATAAAAATGCTAGTAAAAATGTTTTAAAAATTGCCAGAATCGGGTACTTTTCCAGAGGTTTGGTCAACAGATGAGTGGTTTCTAAACGGGTTATGGTAAGAGAGGAAAGCTGCTGTTGAAAAGTAAACTGTGTTTGAGCTCACTGTGGTTGAGGTGGGTTATTCTCCCAGGAGAGCCAAACTTATGGGGACAAGTGTAAGGAACTGTCTCAAATTAAGTGACAATAAAATGCATTTTAGGACTAATTGATAAGATGAAGAGTCAGAAATTGCCAAGACCATATGGTAATCACTCAAGAGCTCTGGAGGAAAACAAATATGCAATTATGGAGCTACTATAGTGTGTAACCCGTCACTTAAATCAGTCTCCCTACAGGAGGGCTGGAAGCTGATAAATGTGACAACAGTCCCGGAGAAGGTCCCCAGGAGCGAAGTAGAGAACTGCAGCTGGTCACACTGGAGTCTGTACTGAGCGAGTGAGCAGAAATTGCAAGGAAAGAAAAAAACCCAACATATTGAGGAAGGTTTTTCTAGTGAGAAGCCACATTTCGCCAGTTTTTTAGAGCTCTTGAAAGGGTCCTGAAGAAGCAGCTAAGATGTCCCAGTCATACCAATGTACGAAATGCTCTGGTAGGTCAGGCCAGTGGTCCATCCATCTGTCTGTCCTCCTGCACAGTCCACCCGTTGTTGCTGTGACTATGATTTTATCAGTCTCACTCGTATCCCCCTCACCATCTTCTCTCCAAACCAGCCCCTTTTAGTGTCTCTTCCGAAGCAACAACTAGAAATCAATTTAATCTGGTTGATGATTCTTTACAAAAGTTGTAATTGAGCTGTAAACTCCCTTGCCACAGGATATTGTGGATGCTCAAAGTTTACTTGTGCTCTGGGGGGTAACAGCAAAAGTTAATGGAGAGAAGTTAAAGCATAACCTGTTAAATAGTAAAACCAATAATTGTGACTTGAAAAGTCCCAAGACACATATTGTTGGAAAACAGAATAATATTCCAAGAAAGCACCGCTGCATGCCTGGTATGTTCTTCAACTCCTTCCCCAGGCATTCTTATTGAAAACCAGATGCTGCAGTAGAGGAACCTTCGATCTGACCCAGTGCAGCCTTTCTTGTGCTTTGTTATGTTCTATCAAAAGAAAATGAAACGTAGATTTGAATGTAAACACTCGTGATGGTAACAGTGAACACTGAGCGGTGAACGCTGAACTCATCTCCCTGCTATATAAGCAAACAATGAATTTTTATTTGAATGCTAATGAAGATCTCGCCACAATGCTTGCTAGGGCTCATCTAGCAATATAAAGAGAAGAGCTACATGGTGGAAATAAAGAAAGGATCTTCCTAAAGGGATGAAAATGTATTGCAAATAGTGCTGTCATTACCTACTCACAGGTCAAAAAAGATACTTGAAGCTACTGATGTAATTTGAAGTAGGTAAACAAATATTAAGAAGGGAGTTTTCTTCCAATTAGTGCTTCTGTTATGAACTGAAAAGGAGAGATTTGCATTCCTTGTATTCCTTTAACTCAGAGTGATCCAGGGCTTGTAGTCAAAAAGCAGATCTTTCTACAGCTTTCTAATCTGTTCTCGATCTCTTTTGGTTTTTTGGATCAGAGCTGAGGCAAGCTTCTTTTACAAATTTGTGCTGCAGTCTACTAAATGAGCTGCTCCCTGCCAGGAGAATATTACATCCAGTTCTGAGAAAAATGAACAGAGTCAGCTTGTTTGAGAGCTAACCGATGCTTACTCACAACACTGATAAGCCTGACATTTACTGAGAAGTGCCACGATTCTCAGTCCAATGAAAAATCCCAGGAGGATGTTTGTTTTTGTTGTTTTTTTTTTTTTCTTCCACTGATGCTTCACATTCTATTGACTCAGGATAAGCTGGAGGCTTCTAAAGTATTTTGCTCAAAAAAAAAAATAATAATGAGGAGCCCAACTCCTCCGCTTGAATTACATACAGCTGTACTAGCCTTCCTCGGCACATTTGTTAATGATCCTGGTGTGTTTAATGATGCTCTACAAGTTCTCGGTGCCTTACATGCCATATTTCATTCCTGTAGTATATTAAAAGCACTTCTGCAGGAGTTCTTGGTGCCTTGATTGCAATTACAGAAATTATCCTTGGAATAATGCCGCTTAGTGCCTCTATCTAAAAGCTCAAGCTTGTTGTGAAATACCTGTTTGTGATATTCTTCAGTGTTCTGGCTGCTGGTGTGGTCTTTGTGTGCTGGTCTGTGCTGGGGTTTTTTGTAGCATCCACAATACCCAGCCACAGAGGATTCTTCTGGAACATGCCCTGCCCAAAAAAGACTGTCAGAAGGGGTTTGAATCTTCAAGTAGATTATGTCAAGCGGTTCTCTTTTGATCATTATTATAAAGATATGTTCAAATAATTCTGGAATATTAGTGATGCAAAATTTTCATTACAGACACTGTGATAATTGGCTCCTACCGTATCCTACCCCTTATCGAGGAATTCCATTATTCTGCTTTTAATTATCATTTTGACCAACTTTCATTGTACGAAGCTCTTTCTCTGGCTCATCTTATATCCTTTCAAAGGAGACAAGAAACCCCAATAGTGGCTAAGAATTTTCTGACAAAATTGTTTTTCAGGGGAAAAGAAAAAATAAATAAAAAAAATAATCTTATTTATCAAAACTTGAACTTTTCACAGGAACATATGTTCCAGATGTCAAGAGTTGCAAAATCCATCACTTCAGGTGGTAGTTTGTTCCCAAATTTAATCATCACTGCCGTTAAAAAATGTGCGTTTCATTTCTGGTTTGAATCACTTTCATTTTTCAGCCCTTGGTCTTTCTTCTGTCTCTGCTAGATTAAAAACTGTTGGTTGATATTTTCCCCTTGTGAAAGTATTTATCGAATAGCCCCACAATTGAGCTGTTTAAGTTTCCCAGTTACATGTTCTTCTCTCCTCATATACTTTTTTATGGCTCTTTCCTGCCCCCAATCTAATCTTTCAACAGCTTTAAATGTGAACATCAGAATTAGATATACTGGTGGTTTCAGTGATGCTGTACCCAGAGGTTCAGTGGATCCCTTATTTCTAATCACTTCTCCCATTTTATCCCTCTTTTACCTCGAGCATTCGTGGTGAGCTCCTGGCCCATTTCGACCTCTGAAGTCATAACCATTGCACTCCACGAGAGAGTTCCCCGTTCTGCCAGAGCAGCCCATAATTTGGTTGGTTCATTGACTGGTTCTTCTTGAGCTTACTCCTCCCGTGCCTTGCATCACGTCAAGCAGAGAGCAGCCTCTGTTTGGGGGATCTCATCGGTCTGAAAAGCTCTTGTAGGGTGTTTCCATAAATTGGTTCTCTAACCTTTTTTTCCTTTGTGCCGTTATATCGATTTATTTATGAATAATAGAGGTCTCCACGTTTAGTATTTCACCTCTCCACATGAAGCACTCTGCCTTCTTTCTCTGGTGACTGATGGGATAAGTCCACTCGTAGATTTACATCCTCACTGCCAGACAGTTTCAGCGTGTAGTCTTTACCAGTAAGAATTTTAGTCTGGCTACATTCCTTAAAACATTTTCTTTGCTATAAAAAAAAAAGTCTTTCACTTTTATAACTTATATTCTCATTTCTGTATTTTATGACCACACGCTATGGTGTGCTCTTGGTTTTGTCACTGGGATTTACGGTTTTCTGCTGTGTCAAGAATTGATTTTATTATCTGTGTTTTACTTAGCCTTTTTTTTTTCCTTTTCTTTTTTTTTAATAAACACAACACACCCCCCACCACCACCCCACCCCACCCCTATTTTTATACATGCATTTATAGTTCTAAATCTGGGGGACACCTTTCTTTAGCTTCTTAGTCCAGTGTCATTTGGACAAAATAAAATTTCACCTCTGAACTGCTCCTATCCCCATAGTAATTTTTTTTCTCTGAACTAGCTGGATAAACAGAATGTTTTTGTTTTACCAACCCTGAGCAATCTGTTTGTCTTAGCTTATGACAGGTTTCCCCCAGCTCCCACTTAATTAAGCACATCATATATGTTTTCTTTGTGAAAAGTCTGATTTCACTTTTGATTTTTGATGGAGACCATCACCTCCAGATAACGTCGTCTTCCCCTCTGCCTAATTGGAGTTGTGTGTATAACTGGAAGGATTCAGAGCAACTGTCAACAGCACCCTGAGGCTAAATCTTCTAGCCAGCAGTCTGACTTTGCCTTCCAGGATCCTTCACTTGCATTTCCCTTTAAATCTGTGACATGCAGTGGGACCTCCTGCTCCTCCTCAGCTCTTTCTAGCATCCATGCAGGTGTCTCATAAAAGACCCCTTCGTATTCTGACTGTAAGTCTGCAAATCTCTGTCATCACAGGCGCGGCTGCCGATATGCTCCTGGTATTTAAACCCCCATCACTGCAGTAGACCAGAAGTTCTCAACTGAAAATGTATTTTCAGATAAAGCCTTCCTAGAGCTGTCTGTTTGCTACTCCTCATCTGGAAGGCAGCTTCCTTGCTATGTTAATACGACGCTGTGCTGTTCTATGCTATGCTAAGCTATCCACAGAGAGAGGAGCCTCCTCAAAGGAGAGAGGAGGTCAAGCAGTCTGAGCTTGGCCCAGTCCCTCATGTCCTTTTACACTGTTTTTGTGCCTTATCTTTGTTCTCTCTTTGTTTCTCCAGATTAGAAGCTCCGGCCTCAGACTGCTCTGGGTTTGTGCTGCGAGAGCCGTGTGGGTAATGAAGGCAGTAGCTGAAGCAATTACTGAAGCATTAATGACTGCCCTGGAACCTCTTGGAAGCAGGTGAGATCACTGAGCACTATCGAAAGGCAGACACAGTTTACTTAGTTGAAAAGGAGAAATCAGGGAATTAGAGACCACTTTTCCCCTGAAATAAGTCTGAAAAGAATATTACATGATCAATTTAAAGCAAATAGAAGATAAAAAGTAAAAGACAGATTCACCAAGAGTAAATCACACAATCTTACTCTAATTTCCTTCTTTGAGAAAATAATGTCTAGTAGATGAAGAGGAGGCAGCAGATGGGACATATTTTGCTTTAGGAAAGCTTTTGAAACGGTTCCACATGATTCTTTCAGAAGCAGACTAAAGAAATATGGTCTGTATCAGTGTGCCCAGCATTTCTGGCTGGGTGAGACACTTACCTTCTTTCTGTATAAGGGAGAGACCATATGTTGCAGCCCTTCCTCTAATGCATAACTGCACTCTGCAAGAGTAGAAAACCTCGTGCTTCCTGGGGCAATGAGATTAATTGCCTATGTGCAGACAGATTCGCATGCTGCCGTGAACAGAGGCACTAAGTGGGCTCCCAGCAAAGATGGCCCACAGTGTACTCAAAATAGTCCAGCCAGCGGGCAGCCCTCCTCCCTATGGACCCTGGACCCAGCAAAGAGTGAGGGAGACCACAGCCAAATTCACTGTTCTGGCAGCTTCTGTGCAGTTCATAGCTTGAGGTTCATCATTTAGAAGGTACATGATATTGCTGTAACGTGGGTGGCAGTGGTGCACTGTCAGGCTGGGGGGTTCTTTTGGCTGGAGTCCTGCTGGCACACATACTGATCCCAGTTCTGTTCATTTTTTTTTGTTTTTAATTAATGACTTATATGACTTCACAAAAATCTCACTCAGAAAATTTGTGCATAAACCAAGATAGGCTTTGAAGGTTGGGATCAGACTTCTAATGATCTTGAGAAACTGAAAAAAAGTGATCCAGAAATCAACAGTATGAAATAAAAATAAACAAGTGCTGCGTGTGCCACATTTATGAGAGAGGAGACAAATAACAAAATATATTAAAAAAAAAAAAAAAAAAAGAGGTATAACTGACTGCCTGAAGCATGCAAGGAAAAGATAGAGGAATTAGAGAAGGTAGAGAAGGAAACATGAGCGAGAGCAATCCCGAAAGTCTCATACTGGGAGGTGTTAATGAGATTTATTATTAAAACATGGGAGGAAGTCTCATTTTTCTACAGTGCTGGCGAGGACGTTGCTGGACACAGTGCTAGAGGGAGCTGGTGTTGTGAATGATGTGGGGACTGACGACAGAGGAGTGAGCAGGAAAGAAATTCTGAAAGTGGAATCGCAGTGTTACAGATTGTCACAGCACCAGACAGGCAGGTTTGCAGCCGTTGCTGAGGTCATTTTTACAAGAGAGAGAAGCTGTGTACATCAATGTGAAACCAGATTGCAAACGAGGCTTTAACGTTCCAAAGCAATGAGGTATTTTTATAGTTGACAGTTGTGGAAACTCAGTGAATAAGCAACAGCACGTGGTTCAAGATCCCAACTCCTCTGCAAGAGAAATGAGAAAAATTCTTGTAGTTTAGAAAAATGGAGGGCACCGAAATCAATAATATTGAGGAAGGAAATAGCAAAGAATGGGCTCAGCAATTAAAGTCCCAGCTAAGTAGGCCCCCTGAAAAATGGGCAACTCGATCAATAGAAAAGGTAGAAATATATCCATAGAAATGCTGCAACTCTGAAGCCTAAAAGAGGTGAAGTAGACCATCTGATTTTAAAGGAAGTTATTGACATAATAAATGCCTCAAAAACTTGGCAGAAGGATAGGAAACTGTAATAATGGGGAACAAATTATAGAGGAAGGCTGGGAAGGGGTACATTAGTGGTGAAGCAGTGGAGAGTATGAGGAATTGTCCCTAAATGAAGTTTCAGCAGAGGACATTTTGGAACAAATCGATAGAATGAACAGTAAGAAAGCAGTAAGATAAGATGATACTTAATCAAGAGTTCTGAAAGACCTCAAACACTAGATTAAGAGAAAGCTAAATGTAGCATGAAAAGTGTCGTTTAAGTTGACCACACTGCAAGAAGGATGGAAAGTGTCTTCAGCCTTGAGAAAAAAGGACTCCAGGACAAATGTGGAAAACTACAGATCAGTAAATCTCACTTCCAAACTGAAACTAAGTGAGTAAAAACTACAATAATATAGAAGAGAACCAGTAGACAATTTCATAAATGTGATTTATTTGGAAAAAGTCATTACAGTTCTTGCAGAAGGAGACCATGTCTCATAAATCTATTTGAACTCTTTGAAGATGTCAACAAGCTTGTAGGTGAGGCTGATCTAGCTGATAAAGTGTGTACGGACTTCCAAACACATGTCAATAAGTCTTGCTGCAAAGACTCTTCAAGTAGTTAAGCTGAGATAATAAGATGTCCTCTTGTAAGTAAATAACATGGAGACAAAACAGGACAAAAAAGTGGGAGGAAAAGATCCATTTTCCCAGTGGAAGGAGCTCTACAGCTTAGTCATGCAACTGTTTAATTTAGGACCTGTGCTTTTCAATATCCTTTTTTAAGGGATTTGGAAAGAGGGGCAAAGGTGACAAGTGACAAGGTTTGTGGATGGCACAAAATGAGCTGAGAGAGTCAAGTCTGACCCTGAGAAAAGAGGCAGATGGTTCTCGTGGCAGTGAGTGACTGCGTCAGAAATGGCATGTGAAAGTCAGTGCTGATAAATGCGCTAATAAATATTCAATGATATATTTTACTTATTCAATTACAGATGGAACATTATATTATCATCACTCAGCAATAGAGTTGCTGTAGGATAACTCTCTAGAAACATTGATGCAGTGACCACAGCGATAAAAAATTCAAACTGAATGAGAGAAATTTTTAGAGAAGGAAGAAAGGAGAAGAAAAACACGATTATGTGATTATGTCACTGTATAAATGTTTGGCAAACCCACATATTGATTAATATGTGCAGTTCTGCTCATCCTGTCTTCAGAAAGAATATAATAGAACTAAAAAGGATGGGTGGGTGTTATTTAGCTCAGAGATTTAGACACCTAAATTTAGGTTTCTACCTGTAGGTGTCAATCTATGAGGTAGATACCTAAACTCCAACACTAAATCAAAGCTGTGTAATCTGAATTCCACCCACAGAAAGTAGATGAGGACAGAATGGTTTTCATATCAGGACAGAGGCGATAGGCATGGGACAGAGACCTTGAGACCTCCTTGCTAGCGAGGAGACAGTGAAAAGGGATGAAGAAGAATAGGAGAAGTTAAGGATACCCCGTGAAATTATGAGGCATCTGGTCTAAACTAGAAAGTCAAACATTCTTATATAACTTACTGTTAAATTGTAGAACTTGGTGGCAGAGACTGTTGTATAGGTAAAAAGTAGAAATGAATTAGTGTCTGGAAGGCTGAGGGGAAGTCACTGTCCTACCAAATGGAATTACGAAAGCTCATTCAGCTGTCAAAAGCCAAGAAGAGGCACATGGGAAGGACTCCGAGGCAGCTGAGCAGGATGGTAATGTCAATTTCTAGGCCAGAACAGAGACCGTGAGTGAGAAACTGGTGTGTGTGCACCTCACCAGTAACTCTTCTTGTGATCAGTGGGACACCATGGAGAGAGAACCACAACTTGGATCTAAGGAGTAGAGACTGTGGTATACTCCAGCGTGGGCTTTGGTAGAAGGAGAGGCAAAGGGAGGGAGAGAAATTCTGAGCAGCAAGTTTAGGAAATGAGGGAGATTGATGAGGGTCATAAACCAGTGGCTATTAGCATAAGTAGTGGCCAGAACATGGAAACAAGAAGCGGTGTTAGTAGCTCCTGATGGTCAGCACCTCAGAGTTGGCTGCATGAAGAAAATCCTGGAAGCCACTGGCAGTAGGGCCACTCCCAGGGCTTGCAGCTGGTTACACTCCTGCCTGGGGCTTGAAATGTAAGTGCTAGACTCCACTTGCTGAATGTAGTCTTTATGAAAGCAGTGCTTTAGTGGTTTTTGGAGACTTAAATTGTGAACAACCGCATTCTGGCCAGCTTATCTCTCTCTGTCCAACCTCCCTGGACCAGTTTCAGTCATTGCTGAAGTTGCAGACGGGATCCTGAATGAACGTGGTCTGTTTGGATGGATTGTCTCACAGGAAAAGCTAACACAATACTCAGAGCTGTGGAGAGCGAGGCTGGAGAACATCTCCAGCTCTCCAGTATGGGGGGAAACTGAGTTATGGATCTGGCTACAGTTGTAGAGACGTTCAGTTTAGCATAAAGCTTTGTATAGTGGTCCCAAACTTCCCTCTTTCAGTCCCGCTTTCATTTTCCATTTTGCGTAGTTATATTTTCATCATTCATTTTGTGCTTTAGAAAAACACTCAGTTCTGTTTGGAGTTACTCAGCTGTCCCCAGGGTATTTCCACCTGGCTCATAAGTAGTTGCAGGTATTTTCTGCACGCTTAAGCAGCCGTGGATTTGGCTCCGCAGACCCGAGAAGGACGCGGCGAGCTCTGGGAAGCAGTATTGCTCATCTGCAGGGTGCAAACTCAGGGAATGATGATTTAATTAAGTTGGTAACGCTCCTTAAAAGCAAAATTGGAATCTAATGCAGCTGTCTTTAAAATGCACTTCAATATTACATAAGAAGCCCTGTAATAACATCACAAGTGGAAACCTTTAAATGAGGGTAAATTTGATGGCAACTTTTATATCCTATATTGTACAGCCTGCCCAGCTGCCACGTGGTAAAATCCATTAGTACTTTGGGAATCTTTTTTTTTTTTTTCTTTAAAGTCGGGAACTATTCATTAACTCCAAGTGAAACTTCCTGTAAGAACGTGCAAGTTCTGGTGGGAGTTGCTGACTGAGGACGTCCCGTCCTCTTCCAGAACAACCCAAGGGCTTGAGCCCCATGTTCACGAGCCTAGAAAAAAAAATAATCCATCCTCCCACTCCTACGTGAAATTCTTGCTTTATTAAGTGCCCCAGTCAAAGACCATGATTACAAAGGGGTTTCTTCCAGTGCCAGTATGAGACTTAAGCATTTCACCCACTCTTCTGTCCCCTGTCCCTTTGGATCACGCTGAGGCTGCTTAGGAACCTGGGACAGAGAACGGGGCTGCCTAAAAACTACTTTCCCCCCAACAGGACTATTCTAACTTGCGATCCACCTGGATCCACTATTAAATGTAGCCCCAACAGTTGTATTGTCACAACCATGGGGCTGTCACAGGAGCTTCTTATACCAGCACAGGCTCTTAAAGGAAAAGATTTGTAATTACATGCAAAAAAAAAAAAAAAAAAAAGAAAAAAGAAAAAAAAGAGAGTGCTCTGAATAATCTCAGAGCTTTGGTATGCATATGGATGTTCTTCAGTCTCTGGATAGGGATGATCTGCTTTACATGAGTATTTGTCACTATAGCAGGACTTTGAGCTTACTGCCTGATGCTCTGTTTGAATTCTGTGACCGCAGGACTGTTCTGAGCATTTCTTGCTTTTTCTGACCTAGAAAATATTTAGTGAATTATTTATTTATTTATTTATTTATTATAAATCAGAACTACTACCCCTGGAAAAAATTTAACAAGGTATTTTGGTGCCTGTCAGGGAGTTGCCAATGGAAATCAGGGTCAGAATGGTAGCATGGTTCTGGATTTAATTAGATAGGCTGCTTTTTGGGGGGAGAAGTTATTTTAAAGAGTTGGACACTGGGGAATTTTCTGCATTGAGTTAAGAAGAAAACAGCTTTAAAATTTGTTTCTCTGTTTCCTAGAAAATGAGTTTTCTATACGATTTTGGATTGTTCAGCCAAATGTCTCTGGTTTTTCATGATATGTTTCACAACATATTTGTTACGTCCAGACATAGAATGTTGGAATTAATCAAAACTGAAATATTTATGGAGAAAGCCATTTTACGTCCATCTCTGTCATGAGACTGGCTGCTCTGATAGGGATTAGAGGTTGTTACACTAATGACTTAGACATTTGTCTCATTGCCAGAGCAGTTTCCCAATTTAGAACCTTTTCTTCTGATTAATATTTGTATTCCTCCCACAATTCCTCTTGTTATAGGAACTCGTACTGGGAATTATTCCAGACCTACATAATGTCTCTGAAATCTTTTTATCCCTCTGTTTGCTGATCAGTGGAAAGGATTTTAATGCCAGGTTAGGTAATCGAGATAAATCCTAACTTCATCTAACTTTATCCCTCTACCATGTCTTGGATATTCTAGAAACATTTTTTGTGATCCATAAATAAATTCACATAGGATTTTGATTAATCTTTCTTTTGCTCTTCTTTTTTTTTGGTGAAACCTCATTACATTAAATGGGAGATCAAACAGAGTGTATTACAACTTCCACTCTGCACCAGCTTGTTCAGGGCAACACTTTTTTGGGGGATGAAAATACCACTAAGTTCCAAAGACATCAAGTTTTATGCCCAGCTGAGCATGTATCATGTATTTTGGTACTGTCTTGGAGCAGTAAAGGCTTCTAGCACCTGATAATGCTTTCGAGCCCTGTTGAGTTGTTTGAATTAGTTTACAGAGTGGTGCAGAGTACACACTGATTTAATTCACTTCACTTCTAACTTCAACGTGTTACCAAGAAGAGGAGTCAAGCTCATTTTAAGTAGGTCTCTTTCTGGCCCCGGAAGCCAGCGAAGGCATGAATGCCTGTGCAGTTTGGGAGAGGTTGGGCTCCAGGCTTTGAGAGCCATAAGCCCCCCTGCCATGGGTGGGGACACCTCCCACTAGACCAGGTTGCTCAAAGCCCCATCGCAGCACTGCCCTCCTGAGTGCTGCTCCCTGAGCTTCTTTGTGCCCGTTTCATGGCCACGAGCCAGCCAGTTCTCACACACAGCCACTGGGAGAAGTTCACACCTGAGGAAAAGCTTCCTGAAAACCTACATCCTAGTTAGGAAACTATCTGACCTTGACTGTGGGCAGTAACTTGGAGCAGGACTTGAGCCCAGATCTCTTTATCCTTTTTCATTTGACTCTCTTAACTCCAGCAGCACAGGTTTCAACCTAACCCAGAAGTCAAAGTTTTCTTACCAAGAAGAAAACTTTGGTCCGAGTGACTGCTGAGTGACAGCCCTGCACCTCAGAGCTGTCAGGTTAAATGAGCCTGGGAAAGATGGTGGCTCCAGTTCGTTAGGAGAACCGGACTCCGTGTTACCCTTGACTGTCCTAACGATAGACAGGATGGAACAAACCCTTCCCTTGCTTTGACCCAGAGTTGCTCTTTCCTCTGATGGTTCATCGATTGCCTTTGCTTCCCTTCTCATTTAATAGATTTTTATAAGTTGGGCATTTCCAGGTCTGCTGCTATTAACATTCACCATTAGCCGACCCTTGAGCTTCTCTGCCAACTGTGCTGGAGCTTCTGAGCCTGCTGATTTAACAATGTTCATTGCTGATAGATTCTAACATCTCTCTCAGTTACTAATAGACTGGAAAGTATTTCATCATCTTCGAGCAATGAAAGCAAATCATCCTTCTTTCCAAATACTGAATAAAACGTCTGTTTGAACACTTCTGCATTTTCTGCATAATCCTTCACAATTCTCCTGCCTGCACCGAGCAGTGACCCCGTACTGTTGCTAGGATTTCTTTTGCAAACACAACTTTCTTGTGCTAAGCTCCGTCAGCCATGGATTTTATTCTGAGGTTTCTTTGTTTCGTGCTTCTGTTCATGTAGGTCAGGAGTTTTCCTGGCTATTGATTTACAACCAGTTACATGCAGTTCTAGTGTTTGACATTTCTGCCTTTATTTTTCTTTGCTGATACCATTACCAAACTTTAGCCACGTGAGTCAATTGTTTTAAGGTTTCGTGTTGAGTGTCGGGCTCAGTCTGATGTTTTTCACGTATTGTAAAGTGTCAGGTAAAGTGGCAAAAGGATTAGGAAAAAAGATACTGCTTTTTCTGATGATTTAAATACGTACTTATATCTTTGCAATATGTGTTTGATAGCACATACATACATATATAAACTCCAACAGCCATGCCATGTAGTTCACTTTTGACAAGCTAGAGTCTTAATATTTGAATAAAGGGCTTGAAATTTAGGAAAGGAATAAACCCAGTGACAGATGTGCATTTTTTCCTTTTCATTTGAAATCTGACATTTCCTGAGTCTCTCACCGTGTTGGGTCCACTGTGTGCTTTCAGCTGAGACTTGCCAACGCTCAGCCGTGTATTCCACAGAGACCTTGTCCAACAAGAAGCACCACTCCTGGCTTCGGACATGAGGAAGATTTTCCCCACCAGTGTCCAGCAGAGGAGCCGGGATGTGACAGCAGACCTCAGAAGCAAGGCAGGTGGGAAGACTTAGAAGGTAAACAGATATAAGGTAGGAAGAGAAGCAAAAATACCTGGGCAGGCAAAGGTGGGGCCAGGGAAGGGCTACAGGATAGAGGAGGGAAGACATCCCGCAAGCAGGGACACCTCCCACTAGACCAGGTTGCTCAAAGCCCCGTCCAGCCTGGCCTTGAACACTTCCAGTGATTGAGCATCCACAGCTTCCCTGGGCAACCTGTTCCTTTGTCTCACCACCCTCACAGTGAAGAACGTCTTCCTAATTTCTAATCTTAACCTCCCCTCTTCCAGTTTAAAGCCATCACCCCTTGTTCTATCACTACAAGCCCTTGTAAAATGTTTCTACCCATCTTTCTTGTAGACTGCCTTCAGATACTGAAAGGCTTCAGGAAGGTTTTCCTGGAGACCTCCTGAATGAGGTCATCCTTCCTGTATCAAAGCCATTACCTTTTGTTCATGCCAGCCTCCTCACACCACTCTGCTGCCTTGGACATGGGATACGAGCAGGTGAACATGCAGAATATGTGCACGTAGAGGTACACACATGTAGCTACTCCTGCAGGGACTAACAAAGCCCAGCCCTAGTGCTGTATCCTCTGCCTCCATTTGCTTGTGTTTGCTTTGGGCTGTCGATTTTGGTGACCACAGCCTATTAACTGACAATCCAGAAAATCACCCAGGAGAAGAATATTTATCTTATGCTGTAAGGTTTTTCCACAGGACCCACCAGAGAGATGTGAGCAAAGAGATTCCATGGCCCTTTGATTGGTCTGAGTAGGATGGGTTTTGTGTTCTTTGTACCTTAAAGCCCAGTGGCTTTTCTTTTCTTCTAATTACAGTTACAGCCCTTCCAGTCTGAAGGGCCATTCCTTGGTGAACCTTTCTCTCGTACTCGTGCCGCTGTATCTTCATTTTCATTACTAGCAGATGGAACACGACTCCCAGTTCTTTCCATCCATCCTTCCTGCCAAGAGATCTCGTGACTGGGCATATTTTGGTACTTAATCTTGCTCTACTTTTCTGCCAGTGATTTTGATTAATTTTATCCACGTACATAAAATTATTTCGTGAGTGACGCTTTCCATTAGAAAAATGATGTTGAACGTTAGATTTACTAACCTGATTCTGGGGAAAATATTTCAGGCTCCTATTTTCATTTATTTATTTTTTAATTTGAACTTCATTATTATTTTTCTGTAATATGCTTTTAATTGTAAGTACCCAGCATTCTGCTAGTTCACGCGGCACCAAATGACACCGGGTTGCTCTGGAGTGCTCCAGTGAGTGTCTTCTGGGGAATATTGAAATTCCATGGAAACAACATGAGAACCATTATCCGAAACAGCCTCTTCAGGCAAACCAGATGGGGTGAAATATTCTGCGCTGCTTCGATAATCTGAGCAGAGATACATTCACTGGTAACTCTGCAGTGAGCATCAGTCATTTGCTTTGTCTGTGCTGTATTAATGAGCCATTTCAATAGACAGCAGGTTTCAACTCTATTTGCTACATATTCATGTTGCTTCCTTTGAGTTGTTTCAAAACTCTTTCCACTAGATTAACTAGAAAGTCTCAGTTATTCTGACGAGTGCTGGGGTACCAAAGCTATGGACCATCCTGTCCTTTCCAGTCTTGGCTGAATCACAGAGTCATAGAATGGCAGGGTTTGGAAGGGAGATCAAGTCCAACCCCCCTGCCAGAGCAGGGTCACCCAGGGCAGGGCCCACAGGAACAGATCCAGGTGGGTCTTGAAAGTCTCCAGAGAAGGAGACTCCACAACCTCTCTGGGCAGCCTGGGCCAGGCTCTGTCACACTCATAGCAAATAAGTTTTTCCTCATGTTGAAGTGGAACTTCCTGTGTTCCAGTTTGTGACCATTGCCCCTTGTCCTATCACAGGGCATCACTGAAAGGAGCTTGGCCCCTTCTACTTGACCCCCACCCTTCAGATATTTGTAACCATTCATCAGCTCCCCTCTCAGTCTTCTCTTCTCCAGGCTAAACAGCCCCAGGGCTCCCAGCCTTTCCTCACAAGAGAGATGTTCCAGTCCCTTCAGCATCCCCATAGCCTCCTTTGGATTCTCTCCAGTATTTCCCTGTCCCTCTTGAATGGGGAAGCCCAGAACTGAACACAGTACTCCAGATGTGGTCTCACTAGGGCAGAGTAGAGTGGGATGACAACCTCCCTTGACCTGCTGGCCGCACTTTTCCTTATGCACCCCAGAAGAGCGGGGCTTGTGTTTGGAAAAGATCTGGTGTGTACTGGGCACGCTGCCTTTGCCGAGACATCCTCCAGCAGGGAGGCTTTGCTGCTGCTGTTTCCAGCAACTGTTTGCTGGGGTAACTTTCTCTGCATATAAAACCTTCTTATTGCTTTCTGGTTCATATGTCCCACAGGGGTTGTGGCTCTTAGCAAGCAACAGAGCCTTAAAACACTTCTGCAGTGGAGGAGGGAGAATATGGGGACTGGGGAGCACAGAAGGAAGATGCTGAGTTGTGCTGAACCTGTAAGCATCTCACTGTGATGCTGTTGGGATACAGTCAGAGGTGCTGAAGCATCCCAGACATTGGTCTAGGTACCTAGAGAGCCCCCCCCCCCCATCCATGAATATGGCATTTTCCATGGAGCATAACAATTAATAAAACCCTTATACCCAAGTTTTGAATGAGAAGCCTCTGGGGAGGCACTGAAAGGCCCCTGGGCTCTGGTTAGTGCTGGAAGCCACATGGAAGGCTTCAATGGGCACTCGAAGTCACCTGAAATTTAAGGAATACATTAAATAACTCCCATTTGTCTTTGTGAGCAATCAGAAACACAGCCCTGCCTTGATCCTAGGGACTAGTTCTGATAGCTACAAGGAGCTTAACCTGTGCAGCAGCTTAGGAAAACTCTAAATACATTGATAATGTTACTTACAGCTCTTTCTACGGAAAGACACTCACACCACAAATCTTGAACTAACCGCTTCCCAAAGAAGGGAACCCACATATTGAAACAGAACCACAGGGCTAATTAAAAGAGACTGGATTTGCCAGCACTGAACCAGACTGGCTGAGGTGCTGGTAAACATGGAGGGAAGAAAATTAATATATATTTTAGGTTTTCTTTTTTAATTTCAGCTCTTATTTTAATGCTAAATCCATTTTACCAAGAAAAGGGTAGAAAGTGAGCACCTGATTTACCCGGCAGGTGAAGGATGGCAGCTAAGGGCTGGAGGCAGCAGCCTCATCCTCGAGCCAAGGTGGTTGCTGTGATTGTGCCAGGGCTGCTGGGAGAGCTACAGGTGAGGGGTGGTTTTCCTTCTTTTTTGGAAGCAGTCTTCTAAAGGGAAGGGGCACAGACTAATGAAGAGCACAGATGTCTGTAAGTCTGTCCCACAACCTTTCAAGTCTTCGTGTTTCTTTCTGTGTGCTGTCAGAAAAGAGTTTTATTGTATTGCCTTTTCCTCTTCTGTAGAAAAATGAACTGTTAACCATTGCACCATCTCACCTCTGAGGCCTTCCTGGCTGCCTCCTGTTCTCACATCAATCGATGCTCTACCCTGAGTTCCCACTGCCCCTCCGGAGCAGGTACAACATCAGGTGGCTGTGCTAGTTCTTTTCTTTTTGTCTCTGGAAACTGCAGTAATTTTAAGTATCTCCCCTTGGAGCTGGAGCAGTTTCTCAATTCCCAAGGGCAGATGTCCTTCAGACTTGGCACAGGCTCTTCCTCAGGGCTGATGGGTTGGAGGGCAACACAAGGGCTTTGGTGCCCAGTGCTGTGGTGTGATGCACACACTACCTGGCTGAGGTTCTTTGGGCCCCTCACCTTTTTCTACAAGGTTTTATCTTCAGGTGCCATAGAGGTATCTGATCTCCACAGAATGTTTCAAATGTGCTGGTGCAGTCTGTGGGGACCAGGCTTTCAGGGAGGCTGCAAAGAGAAGACAGATGTGTGGCTCTTCCCAGCTTGACTCGGGAGATCACAGATTCATAGAATTGTTTTGGTTGGAAGAGACCTTTCAGATCATCGAGTCCAACCATGCCCACAGCACTGCCAGGGCACCACTGACCCATGTCCCTCAACACCACAGCTTGGAAACCCTTCCAGGGATCATGTGGACTCAACCACTGCCCTGGGCAGCCTGGGCCAGGCCTGGACAACCCTTGTGGGGAAGAAATTGTTCCTTAGGTGCAATCTAAACCTCCCCTGGTGCAACTTGAGGCCATTTCCTCTTGTCCTGACACTTGTTCCCTGGGAGAAGAGCCCAACCCCACCTGACAGGTGAGTTGTCAAGAGCCAGAAGGTCTCCCCTGAGCCTCCTTTTCTCCAGGCTGAACAACCCCAGGTCCCTCAGCCACTCCACACCAGACGTGCTCTAGACCCTTCCCCAGCTTTGTTGCCCTTCTCTGGACATTGTCCAGCCCCTCAATGTCTTTCTGGTAGTGAGGGGCCCAAAACTGAGCACAGATGGGGAGTTTCATTCCTCTGCGTGTGATTGGTTGGTCCTCTATTAGAGTCTGTGGGCAATTCTGGATCACAGGGCTGTGTGGCAGAGAGGAGGGTGGGTAAGACCTTGCACGAGGAGCCTCAGCATCTTCTCCAAAAAATGCTGTTGGTCAGGTTCCTGAGATGGGAATGGAGCCACTATGGTCCAGCACTGCACTGGAGTGGGAGAGCCCCTGGTTGCTGGGACTGAGCTTTGCAGCACCCAGGACTTGTCCCTTGCACTGGTGTGTGCAGACCCCACAGAGCGGGACTGGAAGGGAGGCACCTGCGGGGATGATCTGGGCTCCCTGCTCATATCCCCCATGGGTGTGTGGGTCAGGGTGCGTAGTGTAGAGGGTACAAGAGATGTGCCAGCAGATGGGAGATGGGGCATGCTGTGCCCTGTGGGAAGCTGCTGGAATTTGGGGCTCTTCCTCAGCAGTGAGACAGTTCTTAGGCTGGAGTTTGCAGGGCAGGAGACTGCCCTGGGACCTGGAGTGTTGGTGAGACCTTTGGTGGTCTGATTATTGGTCTGATTGTACCCTCATTTACTCACAAGGAGCTTTTATTTCAGCAGACGTGATGTTTTGCCACAATGAAGTGTTAGAAGTCCCTGGTGAGGAGCACAGCCCTGATGATATGGGGAGCAAGAGAGCCTGTGGGCCCGGGAGGAGATGTCAGACATATACCCTGAAGTGATGAGTGAAAAAGGGAGGCTTTGGGAGCCTGTGTACCCCATTCTTGGTGGGTCATTTGTGTCCCAGAGGACCTGGAGGGCATGCCTTGCTGCCAGCCAGAGGCACAGTGATCCCAAATATTTCTGCAAGGCCCCCCATGACTGAGGTGGTGGCCATGGGGGCTGTTGCCCAGTCTCTGCAATCAAAGCACAGAGTGCTGCACTGCAGAGCCAGGAGCTCTCCCTATGGGAAAGGCTGATGTGGGTCAAACAAGCAGAAGCACAGTTAAATCTGAGCTGAAAGGTTTGTTTCTGAGTCACAGTTTGAGAAGAGCACCTGGAAAGCCTGGTCCCTCCCTTGAAGGGCTGTGGGAGGGCTGCCTTCCACAGGGCCAGTTGCTGAGCTGAAGCTCTTTGGAGCGGCTGGTAGTTGGCTTCTGGACTGAGATCATCTTCGTGGTGCTGGGGTTGCCTGTGGGCATGTCTCATAAGGCTGGCTGGGACCAAAGGTAGCAGCTGGCTCGGCCTTCCCTTGTCAGATGCTCTTCGTTGTGGATAAAAGGTTTTCCTGATCATTCCAGTTCCCATGTCTGGCAAGGGGTTTATAAATGGCAGAAGCTGGTGCTGTGGGTCAGCCCTTTGGGAAGTCTTTCTCATCCGGCTACCCTAGGAGTGGGCTGCCAAACCATCTTCCTTTCCTAAATGTGCTGGCAAGAACAAGCATCTCTGTGTTAAACTGCAGCCCACTCAAGGTGACAGTTGTGTCCCTGTGGCTGCCCTGTGCCTTTGGATGAGCTCTGGGAGAGATTCTGCCTTGCCCAGGTAGGGCTGGAGCTCTTGCTCCTACCACGTGTGAAGTAAAGCCCTGGGCTGGGGGTTGCTGGAGCAAGGGGACACAAATCCAGCATGTGCATCTACATGTCTGTGACTGGGTGAAAACAGGGGTTTGAGTCCTATTGTTTGTAGAGGAAAAGAGGCTGGAGTTTCTGTTCCTGCTATTTCTCTGTTATTTCTCTGTTCCTAGGTGCTCATTGCTCAGAAGAGCTGCTATTTCACCTCTCCTCTGCCTTCCACCACCTGCTTGGGGCCACCGTTTTAGACTTTGGCTTGAGCTGCAGAGTAAGTGACCTTGTTTGAAGGAGCAGGAACTGGATTTTGCCTTCATTTATCCTTTACTGGGCTGCCACGGGAGGAAGGGGGTTGTGTTTGCCCATCCCCTGCAGCTCTTGCTGGGGAGCCGCGCCACAGGAAGCGTTGAGCTGGAATCAAGCTGGGTTAGTTTTCCTCTTGGAAATATAAAGTGGAGCAAGCCACAGCTGAGCCAAGGTGACTTTCGCTTTGGTCGGTGCATTGTTAATGTCTGGTAACAAATCTCTGGAGCAGAGCTTGCCCTGTTCCTCATCCTCAGCTTGTCCCACAGCCCCTGCCTCACAAAGAGCTGGTTGTTGAGCTGGTGGAGCTTGAAGGGAGCAGCCAGCAGCTGTAGCTGTCTTGCTGCAGCAGCTCCTATTTCCTTGCAGGGTGTAAGTGACAGAAGGGGCTGTTTCTTTGCCTTCACAGATCTTCCCTTCAGCCCTGCTTGCCCTTTACTCCGTTTCAGCAAGGGCCCAGCAAACAGCTCCAGCTGCTGGAGTCCTTGTTCCAATATGCTTCATAAACTTTGCCATTAAATGAGGGGGTAGAAAGTGTTTATTCAGGAGGGGGATAGTAGGGTGCTTAGAAAGACAAGGGCACACCAACTTAATTGGAAGTTGAATGGTGATCACTGCAGAGATTAAGCTGTCAAGTAACTTTTGTGCCCTCACTTCACACAGGCTGGGGAGCAAAGTCTGTCAACATCAGCTGCTCCAGTTGGGACTTGACCAACTCTGCACTTAACTCTCATCTTGTTACTCTTTAAGAGAAGTCCCTAAAAATGACTTTATTATAAGGAAGCCATTATGAGTAGTCTCTAAAAGTCTTTCTCATTCCCTTAAAGGGTAATGAGATGAGGCATAAGTGCAGAGATGGGTGGGAGGGAGGCCTGAGCCACTGGAGAAGTTGCCAAAGTGGGACAAGGCCCATCCAGAGTGGCAAAGACAGGAGGTGACTCAAGACCTCACTCTGCAGCAGTCCAAATGAGTTGTG
Source organism: Megaceryle maxima (assembly GCA_024605025.1). NCBI lineage: Eukaryota > Metazoa > Chordata > Aves > Coraciiformes > Cerylidae > Megaceryle > Megaceryle maxima. The sequence goes on from JANHGN010018116.1 coordinate 37,247, forward strand.
TGAGGATAGAAATGCTGCTCAGGGTTGGGGCTTCCACACAACCCAGTCTCTGCAGTGATCCCTGTTCTTCAGAGCCTTAGGTGTATAAACAGACCAAAGCGATTTCCCTAACAATTTCTTCCCTGCAAGGGTTGTCCAGGCCTGGCCCAGGGCAGTGGTGAAGTCCCCATCCCTGGAGGTGTTTCCAAGCTGTGGAGATGTGGTGCTGAGGGACATGGTTTATCAGTGCCCTGGCAGTTCTGGGTTAACAGTTGGATTTGATGATATCTTAAATGTCTCTTCCAACCAAAGCAATTCTATGAAAACAGCTCCACTGCCTCATCCTGCCTCTCTTCCGTGGGCACCCAGCCCTTGCTCCAGACTGCTCTCAGGACTGAAGCAAGGAGTGTATCTCCTCTGCCCATGTCCCAGGCTTTGCTGGGAAAATGAGATTTGAGGGGCACCAGTTTCTTCCCAGCAACCTTTCCCTGGTAGTAACTGCAGGGAAACCAAAACAATACAAATAACCTGGCTTTGGCTGCTAAAAACCAGGTTAAGGTAAGAAGTTTAAATCACTTTGCTGACACCACCTTCCCTCGCTGCAGGGGACACGAGGGTTCCTGGAGAAACCAAACTACACATATGTCCAGGGTGGGATGCACCAAAAAGGTGGAATTCTAGGTACCCCCAGACTGAAAGCTCTGGAGCACCACAAAAGGCATGCCAAGACCCTTGAGGGTACTGGAAAAGAAACAGAGGAGGTCCAGGGGTACCCAAAACCACCCCAGGCGGCACTGTTGGAGCACAAGGACAAATAGAGCAGTGCTGGTTTCCCTCTTGCCTCTCTAGCTAGCTGGGGAACTGCAAGATCAAAATGAGAGGTTGAGGGAAATAGATGGGAGACAGGGATTTGGAATACTGCAAAGCAGATGGAGGGATTTGAGGGGCCCTGTTGTCACCAAAAAGCCATAAACAGGAATGTTCAGGGACACCATAAAATAACAGAAGCCTCAGTACACCGCAGGGGCACCAAACCCAAATTCATTGCATATATAAGAGACCTGGTGAGGGTTTTTTCATCAGAAGGAGTCCTATATCTCCATGCTCCAGCATCCAGGTTGCAGCTGAATTTCATGGTGCAGAATCATCCCAGGAGAATTTCCTTCTTGTTCACACTATGGAAGAGAAACGCTTCCATTTCCACTTGGATCTTACAATAGCTTGTCAGTGACAAAACATTCCCAAATCCTCTCATTTATCAAATGGCCAATCCTGTTAACAGCTTAAGAAACATAATTACCTGCAATCTCTTCTGTGATTCATTTTATACCTACCCTTCCCTCTCCCTGGCAGCTTACCAGCAGGCGAGCCACGGGATTCTTCAGCGATGCAATTTCTTCTAATCACCTGCACGATGATCACAGGAGTTTTGCCTCCTTGTTTGTAGCAGCCAGAAGCAGGTGAGCTCGGAAGGCACATGGCCAAAAGCTTCAGCTACCATGCCACCAGTTGTGTGGGGGTTCCCAAGCATGGTGATGTGTTAAGGGCTGTTCCATCCATATGGTGGGAACATCATCGATTAAGATCTGCTTTTAGGGTGGAAGAAATTGAAGCCAGATTTACTTGCCTGGGAGACACATAGAATTGGTTAAGGTCATCAAGTCCAACCATTCTCCTAGCACTGCCAGGGTACCACTAACCCAGGTCCCTCAGCACTACATCTCTGTAGTTCTGAAACCCCTCCAGGGACCATGGGGACTCCACCACTGCCCTGGGCAGCCTGGGCCAGGCCTGGACAACTCTTGCGGGGAAGAAATTGTTCCTCAGGTGCAACTTAAACCTCCCCTGATGCAACTTGAGGCTGTTTTCTCTTCTCTGGTTGTTGTTCCTTGGGAGAAGAGACTGACTCCTGTTAGGGACTTGCCGAGAGCCAGGTCTCCCCTGAGCCTCCTTTTCTCCAGGCTGAACCACCCCAGGTCCCTCAGCCGCTCCTCACCAGACTTGTGCTCTAGACCCTTCCCCAGCTCTGTTGTCCTTCTCTGACCACACTTCAGCTCCTTAATGTCCTTCCAGGAGTGAGGAGTCCAAAACAGAGCCCAGGATTTGAGGGGTGGTCTCCCCAGTGCCCAATCCAGGGAGACAGTCCCTGCCCTAGTCCTGCTGACCACACTGGTTCTATACATGTTGCCAGCTGGGCTCTGAGAGAAGCAGCAAGAGAGGCTGGTGCAGGCTTGGTGCTGAACATGGCTGTGAGGGCTTCATCAGCAAGAAGGCAGGGCCTGAAACATCAGTGAGCTGGTGAATAGTGGGGAAATGGGGAGCTGCTGGAGACAGTGTGAGCTTCCAGTCATCTCATTGCTAAAACAGGCTGATTTTATCTTATTCCACATCCCATCTACAACGTGTCAGAGTCTTCACAACAGCTTGTTCAGATCAAACCTCAGGGAAAATTGAGAAGAGCAGTATTTGCAGCTGGAGATCTGCTGGTTTCCTAAATGATAGGTATGTACAGGACAGCTTGATCCAAAGAGAAACCCCATAGCTTCCCCTAGAGCATGAGGAAATCCCCAGGTTTGTCCCACTCATTCTGGCTGCTGAGGAAGTTGCCTTTTGTAACTTAAAATCTTGTACTAGCCTGACACGATCAGTGTGTGTTTAACTGGCCAAGACATGCCTCTGGCTATGTTCCCCTTTTAGATCTGCTTTCAGTTTGGAAAGAGTTTTCTTATGCCTAATTCTTCTCTTCTTGGCAACCCTATCAGCTATTTTGGCTCCTTAGTGTTTTGGATAAATGATACACATTTCTTCTAGTGCTTTCATATGTTATTTTTAAGCAGGTTTTTATGCTGCTTGCCAACATTTAATGTTTATGATTCTTTGTATTAAAAAGTCCTATGAATGAACTGTATATGAATCAGAAGGTCTGTTTTTTTTTTTTTTAAATCAAACATCATCTTAAGGGATTTGGAGATTTTTGATCCTGCTGAGATACTGAATCCAAGTATACTTGGGTCACTATTGTAGAATAACCCTTTCTTGTTATCAGTTTGAACTGCAAAGGCCAAATTTGGCCAGAACTGCCTAAAAACCTGCTTTTCCCATTGAAAACAGCTTAATTCACTTCTCAAAATTCAGACACTTAACGGTGGCTGGGTTTTATTATGGCCCAAACACCACCCAGATCCAGGCACTAAAGAGCTTGGGTGGCTCTGGGCTACCTGCCTGGAGCTGTGTGCAAGGAGTTGGATAAGAAACTACCTGAGACTGGAGGGAGGAGGGGTTGAAGCAAGCTGGCTTCTTGTGTTTAACAAGCTGTAATATATACATAGGGAAATTAGGAGCTGTAAATTAATAATCTGTACCTAAAGAAAGTCAAAACTGCCCCAATAAAGAAAAAAAAAAGTAGGACAGCTGTGCTTTTTTACAAGAAGTCGCTATTTCTTTTATGACATTTATCATGCAAACCCTTCAGAGCAGATCTAATGCCCAGTGGAGTTCTCCAACCTAAATGTCTCGTTGTCAGTGTAAGAAACAAAAAGATAATGTCATTTGAATGCTGGATGCAACAACGGGGGCTGCTCTTGAGGCATAGTCTCCCTGCTCCAAATGGGAGTGATGGCTCTAAACAGACTCACCAGAACAGACTGAAAAGCAGACGTCTTATTTCTGAGGAAATAGCCAAGATCTCAGCATTTCCCCCACCCCCAAATTCGTTTCTTCCTAGAAAGAAAAAAAACCAAAACCAAACAAAACCACAACAGTTGCATAAAGACGCTGCTATTTCAAAGCAAATTCTAAACCATTTCTGATTTGCAAGTGACATTTCAGCATTTTCCTGAGAATAAAACGCTACTGTGATGCTGTGTTTAAATATTTCATTCCAGCTCCCTGAACAAACTTAAAATCTTATTATAAGTCGTTTTGACATAAAAACCACGCTTCTCTGCAGTGCTGGTGGCTTAGAGATCTCCGGCTTCAAGCTCAGCTACGGGAGCCCTCCCCTGCACGTGGCTGATCAAAGGCAAACCCCACTGCCACCCGCCAGCCTCCGCCGCTTGTCACGGGCAAACCCCCCAGGAGAAAAGAAACCAAAACCAAATCAGGAACCTCCTGAGTGATTTGTCCCTTGGGGCGACTCCGTCTATGAAAAAATAGACGTTGCTGTTGTAACCCTGCTGTGAAAAGGTTGAGCGAGTTTAGCAAACAAAAATACTTCTCCTTGGTTCCAATCGCGCTGAAACGAAACATCAGCCAGCGCTGGCTGCTCAATTAAGCAGTTTGTCGTGAAGCCTTTGGAGAGGAAAATGCTGAAAATAGGATTTCAGGGAATATATATATTGTGTGGAGAAAATGTTTCATGAGAAATTTTCCAAACCTCCCTGCAGATCCTGCACGCTGCCGTTCCCTCGCTTCAACACGTGCGTTGCCCTCAAATTTGAAGGATGGTTTATGGCTGCTTGCAACTGTCATGTCACAGCTATGAAGAGGTAGGTGGGGTCACAGGGGGGATACGTTTTAGTTAATTCCATGCGTAGAATCACACAATTGTTTTGGTTGGAAGAGACTTTTTAAGATCATCGAGTCCAACCATTCCCCCAGCACTGCCAGGGCACCACTGACCCATGTCCCTCAGCAACACAGCTTGGAAACCCCTCCAGGGATCATGGGGACTCCACCACTGCCCTGGGCAGCCTGGGTCAGGCCTGGACAACCCCTGTGGGGACAAAATTGTTCCTCAGGCCCAACCTAAACCTCCCCTGGTGCAACTTGAGGCCATTTCCTCTTGTCCTGTCACTTGTTCCTTGGGAGAAGAGATCAACCCCAACCTGGCTCCAGCCTCCTGTCAGGGAGCTGTCAAGAGCCAGGTCTCCCCTGAGCCTCCTTTCCTCCAGGCTGAACAACCCCAGGTCCCTCAGCCGCTCCTCACCAGACTTGTGCTCTAGACCCTTCTCAGTAACATTGCCCTTCTCTGGACATTGTCCAGCCCCTCAATGTCCTTCTGGGAGTGAGGGGGGTCCAAAACTGAACACAGGATTTGAGGGGTGGCCTCCCCAGTCCCAGGGGATGATCCGTGCCCTAGTCCTGCTCGCCACACTAATGCTGACACAAGCCAGGATGCTGGTGGCCGCCTTGGCCACCTGGTCACACACTGGCTCATCTCCAGCTACCTGTCAACCAACACCCCCAAGTTGTTTTCTGCTGAGCAGTTTCCAGCTGCTCTGCCCCAGCCTGGAGCATTGCAGGGGGTTCTTGTGACACAGGTGCAGGACCTGTCCCTGGGCCTTCTTCAACCTCTTCCCATTGGCCTCATCCCATTGATCCAGATCCCTCGGTAGGGCTCGTGCGGTCCTGATGTGAGAGGAAGGAGACATTGTTGCATCCCTAGAGGCTTCAGCACATTTTTGGGGGGAGATGCTGGCTCTCTTCTTACTCAGTGTGGGCATTTAACCCCAAAATAGCCATTGCTACCCTGCTGGTCAGAGAGTGCTGCTTTACCTGTCAGTGCTCGTACTCCACTGTTGACACTGGTCCATCACATCCTACTGGTGCAACAGAAGTGGTGATGTTTGCCATGCACCACGAATCCCACCTTCATGTCTTTATTCCCTTGCTCTTCCTGGTCACGTGCCACACTGGTTTTGCTGACACCTAGATCCACAATGCCACTGTGGTGGCAGCTCTCCCAGGGTCTCTGAGGACCTGTTCTGGAACCAAGCATCCTGACTCCATTCCCCGACTGCGGGACCCCACACCTCTGCTCGCTGGGAAACTTGGGTATTTCTTCTGGTGTCTCTGCCCTTGATGACACCCTGATCCATGGAGTTGGTGTAGGGCTCTACTTGCAGAAGCCACAATCATGGCTGGGGGTGTCCCAGCGCAGGACACCTTACAGGAGGGGAGAGGGTCAGTTGCCATCTCTTCGACAGCTCCACCAAGCAGCCTCAGGGGGGCTGTAGGAACACTAGCGCGTTTTGCATCCCCATCATTTCTCACGGAGTAGCTTTGACGGCTCTTGCGGCGCATGAGTGAGGCCCCATCCTGCACGTGGGGAGGGTACAAGCAAGTGGAAATCGGGGCTTATGTTTGCCACTGATAACTGTATTAGTCTTTAGAGACGAATTTAAACTACAACCCCTTTTCAGGCACCTCGGCACTCCGTTATTTCGCAGGCCTTGTAAGGGAATGTGATTTTGCCTTTTAACTGGAGTGTATCTTATGCTAAGCAGTGAGATTAAGCGGAGGGATCCAAAAGAAGTTGCTGAATGGCAGAATTGCCTTTATAAATAACATTAATAATTTATCCGATCCAGGGTTGTGGTTGTTTTTTTTTGGGGGGTAAATGAAATACCTGCCTCTGTATAAAGCCCACTGAATAGGAACACATCTCCGCTTTTACGAGGCTTGGATTAAAGAAGGGAAATGCTAAAGGGCTTATCTTCGCTTCAATTTGCAGCCCTTCCGGCTAATGGCAAACTCATTTAAGAAGCTCCTGTGTTTGTGCCAACTCTGCCTTTATTCTCGGCGCCGGAGCTTGGCTGCATTTCTCACCACAGCGCTGGAGAGAGCGAGGAGGAAGCAGTTTGTTTTCTTGACCTCAGATTACCAGACAAAAGCTAGCAAGAATAATTTTCCTTGGAGTCCTCCCTATTGAGGGTTGCTTAAAGCAGCTGCGGAGAAGCTGGTGGTTCGGGGACCCCACATGTGAAAGAGGACAGGGCTGGTGGCTGGACGGGGACGAGTCGAAAGAGCATCTGTCATCTTTCTTCTGGGACGCCTGCATCCTCCTGCACGGGCAGTCGTGAAATGGCAAAATTCATCCTCCGCAAGGCCCACGAGCTGTCACTTCTCAGCTCTTCTTTTATGCCGGTAAAAATCAATTGCTTTAAAGTTCACTGAAGGTGAAGGCAGCATTTGCTTTCCATTCAGAGCTAAGCGGGCCATCTTCGAGAGCAAAGCTCTCTCCAAAGGGAGAATAGCAAAAATCAGCAGAAAAATTCTCTGAATAATTTGGGCTAGGAAAGGAAAAAGCAATTTGCTCCCAGTTATTCCACAGACAAAAGTATGAATAAAAAAATCATGAGCTATTTACCCTGCCTGGACTGTTTGCATGAGTTTTATGCTGTTCCAGTTTTGCTTCACCAACCCCCAAAGACCTCATTGCTGAATCCTCGAGGCACTTAAAGGAAGCACGCCTGGGGTTTGGGTTTTTTTATTTTATTTTATTTTTTTGCATGCTGGATCAGCAGGGACCAAAAGCAGAGAAAACAAAAGGACTCCTAAATCTGAACCATGCTGGTGCTTGTGTGTGCCTTGACCTGGATCAGAGCCCCAGACTCTGGCTGGCCAACTCTACCAGCATAGAAATTTTATCCAAACTAGCATGACAAGCTCGGGTGTTTTACATTCAGAGAGCGAGGCTGTGGCAAAGGCACGGTGGGTATTTGCAATCTGCTTTAGAAAAACCTGATACGTGTCATTAGCTAGTCTGTTGTAAAGGCAGTTTAACGTTACCCACATCTGCTGCTTTAGGTGGCCCAGCCAGACGGCTGGCGCTGCTCGAAACACCCAACACTGTGCAACGAGAAGAGGAAAAAAGAAAGGGGGAGGAAGACCCTGTAAGCTCTATCAAAACCCACCAAAAAGTCAGGAGATTTGGGGATTACGCTGTGTAATTACATTACCTTCAGAAAAAAAAGTTTCCTGAACATTTCCTATTTTGTGTTGCCAGCTCTTTTCAGCCATTAGTAACACATCACTTTGCATTGTCTTCTCTCGAGGCACAGATGGGCTAATTTTCAGCTACCTGATAATTACACATTGTTTGAAACTGTATCAAAAGCTTCTGTTCCTGCATTCCTCCAGCGGCCATTCTTAAAGCTCACAAAGGCCTGGGCTTGTAAGAGTCCTCATCCATCAGTCTGTCTGTCCATCCAGAGGGCAGAGGGTGGAGTGGCAAAGCCTCTCATGTGCTTTCATGCGGGCTGCTTATACAGATTCTTCCCATTTCCAAAGCAGGTGGAGTGACTGAAGCTCCACCAAAAAGCATCTTCTCGGCTGGGTGCCAGTATCCGAGGTTAATATGGGATAATGTTGCATCAAAATGTTCCTACTGAAATACGCGTGGGGATGCTGATGTCATGGGGAAATCAAGGAGAAAACAATATGAGATGCTAGAAATCGGCATAACAGAGGTTTAGTCTTGATTTGATTGACAGCAAGGAGCTGTCCTCAGGCAAAGCTGCAGACTGCCAAGTTGGAGAAAGGAAGCCCATTGACTGTATGGAGAGGAAGGATGACAGCCCTTCCTCTAGAGCCATAGTGGAGGCTGGAGAAACCTCCTTCCCCCTTGATCCTTTCTCTTCAGGAGTGGAAACCCTGCCAGGTGAGCTCTGGCTGGTTTTAGAGGGTGTTTTCTCAGCTTGTTGGAGCTTGTGGGGAAATGCAAAAGTCCTCACTCACGCGTTTTCTGCTTCCCCATCAAGTGCACCTTGTTGCTTTATCAAAGGAGGAAATTAAATTGGGGTCGACAGGAGTGGTTCTTGATGAACCCACGTTCTTTGATTTTAGTCATCATTTTACATCTTACAAGTTGCTCATTTAAGACTTTCTTCCAGCTTCTTTCAGGGAATTGAGATTAAGATGATTATTCAAATTTTTTTTTTTTTTTTTTTTTTTTTTTTTTAAAGTAGCCTCTTTAAAGAGAGAGGTGCTTCTTTCATCTCCAGGGAACCTCTGCACCTTCATACATTTTGAAGATAACCACCAAGGGTTCACTGTTCTTGGGTGCATTTTGTCAGATCCTCTCATTTTGAATACATTTGACATATCCAAATGGCTTTAAACGTCTTTCCTCATGCTGGCCTTCTCCACAGTTCCCTTCAAAGCCCCTTTCGTTAAGTTTCATTCACAATTAACCTTTCGATAAAGACTGAAACAAGGAGGATGGGGCTGCTTTGAACACTCAGTACATCCCAACACGTACGCTCCTACTCATCTTGCTGTTCTCATTTTACATCTAATTTATTTGCAGACCCTTGCTGGTTGCCTCCAAAACCTTGTGTGCACAGACTTGGCCGCTCTCATGCTGTGAACCTGTATTATTCCTCTGTTCTCCCCCCAGGCACGTGCCCGTTTTGACTTCCCATATGATTTCTTTCCAGCTTCCAGACCTTGCTGCTGCTGGAATGCCATCTAATTATGCTTATCTCCTTTCACAGGGGAGCAGTCTGCTGTTATGCACCATCTTTGGTCTCTTCTGGGAACTGCCAGTTCTGGTATGGTTCCTTACTGCAGATTTCCATCCAAGAATGTTTCTCCACTGCTTCCCTGATCTCTGCCAGATGCTCATTATTTTGTTATTTCTATTCCTCTGTCTTATGATGCTGGTGGGAAGAGATGCTCAGGTAGCTTCTTCTATTCCCCAAATCTCTTGGGATCTAAGTTAAGGACTAGCTTGATAAGGCTGCAGAAATGAAGTGGGGTGATCACTGAAAGCTCCTGAAATCCTCCTGGCAGTAGTCTCAGCTGGGAATGACTGGGCATCACTACGGAGAGGGTGTTACTTGGAGAAAAAGATCCAGAATTAGCCAGCTGGTCCATGTTGGATGGTAGCTGGGGAACAGGGGGTCTGCAGCAGGACACACACCCCCAGACCCTGGCATCTCCTGGAGTAATTTCCATTGTTCTCCATGGACACAGGGATGGGATGACAAACCTCCACCTCCTGGAGCCTCTGTACAGCAGCACCGCTCACACGCCTGGCAAGCACCGTGCTGGCCTCAATAGCTTCTCATTTCTCCCGTGGCCACTTGGAGTCAAGTGCCACTGGAAAGACAGCTCCTACAGGGAGGAATTTCAGGGGTCCTCGGGGGCTTTTCACGTTCAGATCCCACACGTTTCTGAGCGCAGGGTTGTGGGGTTTTTTTTGGCTTTTACAAATGCTCTTCTGCTCGCTTGCTCACCGTGAGTAATGAAGCAGCGAGATAAAAGACGGGGCCACGGAAGGTTGTTAAAAAATTACTTGCAAATTAATGTGAGGACAAGGTGTACGAGTTAATATCATATAAAGACCCTTGAAATCAGCACACACGCGTGCACCCTCCGAGCACTGACATTCGCAGGCAGAACTACACGGGTAAACCGAGCCCAAGGGGCTTGATTAACAGGAAATTTTCAGAATGCCAATTAGAGCAAAGTTTACCGAACAAATTGTTTGCACTTGTACCCTAGAACCATCATGAATTTTAATTCAGCATGGATTTATGTGGCTGAAACAATAATTAAAGATACATGAACGCCTCACGTTTAGGAGAGTCCCCCATGGCTACGCTGTCATTTTGGGTGAGGAAGGGGATGAAGAGCCCTTTTGGGCAGGGTCTGCTCTCGCTTGGGAGTACATGGGATGCAGAAGGCTTTTCCCCATGGAGATAGAAGCTGTTTCCTGAGTACTGAGCTCACCAGTTTGTGCAGCATTTAGACTTGGATTCTATTTTTCTCCCCACCTTGTTTTTTTTCCTTCATTTATGTAATCTGTCAAAGAATGATCCATGGGGTGTTTTCTCAATAAGTGCTGGCTTGTCTTTTCCTGCCTTCTACTTTCGATGGCTCTGAGATGTTAAATCATCTCCCTTGGTCCCCCAAGTCTGGACCCTTGTCCTGTGCTCTCTTTGCAGCCCAGGAGGGAACGCAGGGATCCTCTCTCCTCATCCCTGCTCTTGCTTGGCCAGTCCCAGGTTTGGAGGTGGGGAAAAGGCCCCAAATGCCACCATAACGCAGGGAGCAGCTTTGCTGGAGGAGAAAGTGGTGCTGCCACACAAGCCACAATCGAGCAGCACGATGTATATGTATGCCTTCATTTGAATTCTTCTCTCCCTCTCCTCGTGCTGGTAAATAAGTTACACGTATTTTTAGAAGAAGTTATTTTCTGTCACTGCACTTTTAAATGTCAAGCTCCCGGAGAGGAGTCTTCAAGATAGTTTAAGGTCAGTCAGGCTTCAAGGAAGAAATATGCAGGTGGGGAAGAAAAGCAGCTGTCAGGCTGTGGTCCAGCCTAGACCCAGGCTGTGGGCTCAGTGAGGGGCAAGCGTGAGCATCCTGCATGGAGGTGGCACCCAGGGGTACTAATCTCCCCTTACTTCAGCAGTTGCCCTCAGTTATGGAATAACTAAAGTCTTGGAGAGGAAAAAAAAACAAAACACAGTGCCCAAAAACGATCTGTCCCGTTAGTTCAGGAGCACCAATGAATAATACATATATCCAAAGGTCAGTTTACAAATGATTAATTAACCTTAAGAGAGGTTACCCTCATTGGCAACATCTGTCTCCCTAAACAGCTTAATCATGTCTGTGCAGAGCAGCGTGTTTGAAACACAATCAGTTGAGAGGAGCACCGAGGAACCTCGGAGCGAGCGCTGGACACCCGCACCCCCCAGCCCAGAGACCAGGTCTCCATGCTGTGCCATGCTGGGGGTGAGGCAGGCTGGAGCATCACTCACCAGCGCCTGGTGCCTGCATGCAGGGAAGGGGCAGGAACGGCACCTTCTCTGTGTCTTAAACAGTCCAGGCGTTTATTTTCCTGCTTTGATGTCAAGAGTGCAGCTCTCTCGCTGCAGAGAGCTGCTCCCGCTGCCACTAATGGCTGCTGCGCTCAGGAGGGACGTCGCCCGGGCAAACAGGCCTTTGGTCCAAGGTTGACAATGCTTTTTGCATTTGTTATCAGCTATTTGTTATCTGTCTCTATTAATAAAGTGCTCCTAAAAAGCCCTTCCACTGTCTGGAGTCATTTCTGGCTGATACCTGGATGCCTCCAGCTGGCAGAGCCTCTTCCAGGGCTCGCTCATCTTCAGCACGGACCTGAGCAGCAGGGCCCTGGGGTGGTCCCCCACTCTGGGGAGAGCTTGACCCCTCTACCCTCTGATTCAGGCCTCAACAGAACCCCCAGCTCCAGGCAGGGTCACTTATGATGATAATTCTTAAGGTTTAAAATAAATGGGTTTGTTTTACTATGGCAGAGGCGCGTTTGGCTGAAGGCTGGCCCTTGTCCATACCTCTTGTGGGACAAATGTCCATGCATGGAAGCCTTGCCTGCATCAGAAGAAGGTTGCTGTTCCTCCAGCTCCTCCTTCCTCTTACCCATCCAAAACCAAGCAGGGCACAGAGCTCACCAAGGTCTTCTCATATGAAGAACAATTTGCTCCTTTCCCCTGACAAAGCACCTACACGAGATGCAGCTAAGTTGGTTTCTTACCTTTATTTAATCCATGAAGTGGCAAAAGCAGGACACATTCACACCTCAGTGCCCCATCTCCTGAAACGCATGAGGTTTCTGAAATGTTGCAGCTCAACTTCAGCATTTCTCAGAGCAGAAGGATCACTCTCTGTAGAAGAATGACAGAATCTGGGGGGAAAACCAAAACCACATGTCCTAAGCAGTTGGTTTTTGCTTTGTCCGGCACGGCCAATCCCCAGAAAGGCAGAGGGATGTCTGAAGTACGACTTTGGTGGGGTGTGAAGCTGTACACTGAGTTCAGTGACCCACACAAACATCTACTGGCCTGGATGCTGAGTGTCCCCCATGCTCACAAGTTCCACCCAGAAATGATGGGGAGCCCATACAAAGCTTAATGCCACCACTAAGGTGGCAACCACCAAGTTTTTTCCCACCTATCTGCTCATCTCTCACATTTCCTGGCTGTCACATCCACACAAAATCACTCCTGACCTGCTGGAGAGGGGAGCAGTGCAGTGATGGAGACCATCCGACCAATGCCAGAGGAACAGCACCCACTGTGTCTGCTCTGCCTGGTGCTTCTGCAGCTCAGGCATCTCCTGGGGCTACAGCTTTAATACACATATTTATGCATTTTAATGGGTTTTTTTAGAAGCGTGAAAATGATTTACAACATTTCATATTGCATTTTTTTTTTAATCCTTTAAAATTAAAACAAATCTTTTCCCTGCTTTGCTCAATTTTAAGGCATCTCTTTTATTCAGCGCTTGCAGAAAAAATGTGGATGGAAGAAACTCCTAAAATCCCCAACCACTGGAAACAAAATTGCTATTTTTTTCCAAGTTAAGTACTCTAACAGAGGGAACATACATGTTTAATTTGAAAATGTTGATTCCAAATGGATTTTTCTTTAAAAAAAAAAAACCCAAAACCCAAACAACTTCCCCCAAGCAAGTCAATATTTGTAATCAAATTGAAATTTCCTCTGGGAATTATTTCTTTTCATGAGGTCTAATTTTTGCAAGGGAAAATTCTATGCAGGAGGGTTTTAAGTTGTTTTAAACCAGCGTTAGGAATCTGGGCAACGTGAAGGGGCTGGGAAATCCCACTTGGGCTGTGGCTCACTTGCCTTTGGTGAGGGCGATCTGATGAAAGAGTTCAACTTGACTCTTTCCTCTTTTAAGAAAGTGAGCAGAAAGGAAGGGGAGAAACTGGAAAGGAGGCAGCATTCAACACCAATTTATGCCCCCTTCCCCTTTATACTTCTTGAAAACACAGCAGCATAGGATGGGATTCACCTCTGGCAACCTCTACCATCAAAGTGAGACATCCACATTGGCTGGTTTGGGCTTCTGCACAGCCAGAAGGGACACAGTGCTTTGGGGTGGTGTGGAGTTCACCTACTCCTACCTGGCATCTCCTACAGGATGAGGTGATTTGTGTCATTGGCATCACTTGCCTTCAACAGACGAGGAGCTGATGGTGACAGGTCCAGGTCCAGTGTAGCCTGATGAACACCGTCTGCACTGCCTGACCTGCTGTTGTACTGGTGGAGCAGGAACATGCCTGGGGGTACTGCAGCCCCTCCACAGGTAGCACAGTGCAGTCCCTGGGAAGGAACAGGCACCTTATACTTCTGTTAGCTCATCAACAAGGCTCCAAACCTCAAGAGAAGAGGACAGGTGGATCTTCCAGCACCTATAGAGAAGCCCTTCAGAGCAAATTGTCACTGCTCAACCTAAAGATGATTTTCTTGCAGAATTTGTGTCCATTTTAGAGCAATGGTCGGGGTTAATGATGTACATAATTTACATTATTATGCCTTTTATTTTTGTATTATGATAAATCACCTACCTTCATGTTGCTTTTTATTAGGATGCATGGAGAAGACAATACAGTGTTAGGAAAACAAGGATACAGTGCTGCACTGTCAGTCTCACACACAGAACCAGCACACCCATGCTACCAACACTCATAGATGCACAGCACCATGTCAGATTATTAGCTCCAAGGCAACTGCCAACGTGCACTTTTGTTGGAAATGAAAACAAGGTAGCTCAAGATTTATTTTTTTCCTCTAAGAAAGAGGCAGGAGCCAGCCCCCAGCATCTCCTGTAAAACACCCAGCTCACAGTAACCTGCAGCTCCTCAGCCTGCACCTGAAAACGGGGGATTTTTGAGTCGCCTCTTCAAAAGGAGGAAAATTTTCCTCCTTGTCCCCAAAAGGGACTGATGAAGATCAACTGGCTCTGGTTTCACTGCTCCCTGAGGAGATAAATAGACCCTGTGCTGTCATGGCTCCAGGCACAGCTTCTGCGGGGTGATCTTGGGTGGCTCCTAATCACACATCCTTGAAGCTTCAGAAACATACCCTGATTATTTTTCCAGTTCAACCTGCAGAATATTGATGCCTTAGCCCCTTTTCTAATGGTGAGCCAATCACCAAACAAAACTCATTAATTAACATTTATCTACCATGCCCTGACGTCATTGCTCTGCCCAAATACAGTCAGTGCCAGGGCACTGATACAGACACATCCTGTGGTGAGAGAAGGGTCCTGCTGAAAATAGGAACTGTGAGGAAAATTGTAAGAGTGACTGGAGTGATTACAGAATAGAATCATTCTAATTGGAAGAGACCTTCAAGTTCACTGAGTCCAACTGTTCCCCCAGCACTGCCAGGTGACCACTAACCCATGTCCCTCACATCTCTATGGCTTGGAAACCCCTCCAGGGACCATGGGGACTCCACCACTGCCCTGGGCAGCCTTGGCCAGGCCTGGACAACCCTTGTGGGCAAGAAATTGTTCCTCAGCTCCAACCTAAACCTCCCCTGATGCAACTTGAGGCTGTTTCCTCTTGTCCTGTCAGTTGTTCCTTGGGAGAAGGGACCAGCACCACCTGGCATTTCCCAGGGCAGCAAACACATGTTGTGTAGATGCAGGTCCATCATGGGTGCTGGAAGGCATCCATGCACCAATGCTGAAGACTCCTATACCTGATCTCTCCTCCAGGTGCCTGGGAGCTTTGGCCACGACATGTGCACAGAGCAGCCAGGTACCATGGAAGGAGCTTTAGGATGGATTGCTGCTGCGAGCTCCGCACATAAAATGTTGGGGTTTTTTTCCTGCTTGGTTCAAATAGTTTTGCTTCATCTGAGGCTTGGATCCAGGTTCTCCAGCCTGGAAGCCAGAGTTGCTGGAAAAGGCTTAATGTCAGACCTCAGAGGTGGGGGCTCAGGATTGTCTGTTTTCCATTCTTGGGACAGGGTGGTGGTAAAATCCTCCCCCTGTACATCCAGGCACCTGGAAAGCCTTCAGCTGCTGCTGGCAGAGAAACCGAGAAGACATTTACTTCCAGGAGCAGATGCAAACACAGGGAACTGCCAGTTGGCCAAAATCAAATAAAACATGACCTCTGATGAACTGGAGCCTTAATACTTTCAAACAACCCTGCACTCAATATTGGCAATGTAATAGTTTACCTTTGAGGCATGAGGGCTGAAGGAGAAACGAAACCTGAAGCTCCCGCAGATGTTTCATTACCATCATTTCTATCACTGATAACGAGCCAGCAAACCCCCGTGAGGTCCCTGAGCTGGGCTCAGGAGAGCCTGCCTGTACCTCTGCCTCAAGGGAAAACACCAAACCCCAGAGATTAGTTTTATGAAATCACCTGAACCTCTTCAGTTACAGAAAATACAGAATAGAAATCATCTCCTCTGGCAGGAAGGTCCTTTCTCTCAGGTTCATTTTCAGTCCTGTCACCCCCCCTCACACCCACAGAGCCTTGCTGGTCCCCAGAGAAAAGCCCACTTCTTTCCTTTAAAGTGGGGCAGATACCCCCAGGGAACAAACACTAAGTTAGGAATAATGGGAAGCCTTTGGGGAGGAAAAAAAATTAAATATAATCTGGGTTTGATTATAACCACAGGGGAAGAAGCAGAAGCTTATCTGCAACACCACCCCTCCCCCCATCAAATGAATCTCCCAGACCATGGTCCTGTCCAGAAGCAGCGTAAGTATCTCAGCAACTTGTTAACTGGATTTTTTTAAGCTTTTTGGAACCTGTCTGAAGCACAGGCCAATCCATTTAAAAAAAAAAAAAATTTATTTCTCCATAGCTGCCTCTAACTTGTCTCCTTTCTGCTAAACTTTGGCTGCAGTAAATTCACCCGTTGCCTCTTTTTTTTTTCCCAGCAAGGTGTTGCCTACATTTTTAAGATACATCCCTCTTACTGCCTTCAAGTGTCCTGGAGTTACCAAGGTGGAAGACCTGGCTGCAGCTCCTGGGTACAGATCTATAAACATCATCCTGCCTCTGCTCCAGGACAAAACTGGCTGCTGCCAGCAGCTCCAGACAGACAGCTTCTCCCTGCCTACACCTGCACCCCAAAGCCATGGTCTGTGGGGTGCTGGAGGTTACACTGGACTAAAGCTCCTTGTACCATAATCTGAGCCTCTGGGGATGGCTCATCTTGCCCCGAGATTTATCCAGGGCCACTGCAGAAGCTAGAAAAAACCCAACCTACAGCAATCACTGCTACCATACCCCTCACAAATATTTCAGTAAATCACTTTTCAAGGCCTTTAGACATTTGTAACCTGCTGCATAAGAGGAACGGGGCCGCTGCGTGAGATTGGACATGGCAGTAGCATACGGAGAGCCATATGCTCTGCCAGGAAAGAGGCATACGGCAATTAGCAGAGGGGCTGACCCTGGGCAGACACATCTGGGGTCACGGCTGATGCTGCCACAGACACTGGTCCTGCTCCCATTGCTGCCAACGCACAGCTCAGCACAGTCCTTCCCATCCCTGAGGACCAGCAATAACCTTACTGCCTTTGGTGGTAGGAGGTGAAATTCATGCACAGCCCATCCCTTGTGCAGAGGGTACCCCAATTTTCATTCCTGCTGAATGGGAGGACCAGTCTTCCCCTTGGTCCATGAAAAAAAAACCACAACCCACTTTGTAGCCTTGTAGTAGCAGTAGCACCACTGCACCAGCACTGGGCAATGGTACTCAGAGCACCTGCCCTCAAGCATCCCCAAACTGCCATGATATCCTCAAAACATAGGGCCAGGGATGGGAGGAAATGCACATCCCTGCTGTGATTTGACACCCCCCCTGACTACAATAAAACCATGTGATGACCAAGAAATATTCTGCATGGTGTGCCAATCAGTAAAGTTGTGACTTAGGCAGGGCCAGGAGTTAGTTTAGGCTGAAGCAGCACAAAAGATTTTTTTTTTTTCCCCGACTTTTTTTATTTTTCCAAGGGGGTTGGGGAGATTCTTCATCCCCTGTTTCTCTGGCAGCACGTCTGTGTCTGCAGGTCTGTGCTGTGAACTGCACCACTGGCACAGCTGGAGTTAACATCAGCTTCTGAAAGCAGGAAGAATGACTGGGATCATTTACAGGCACGTATATAAACCTGTAATTTTAAACCCACAACTTTCTCGACACTTTTTCCCTGGGGTTCAGCTCCCCGCTGCCGGCTTGGGCGGGTCGCAGGCTGCAGCGCAGGGACAGGGGCTGGGAAAGCAGCAGCGCTGGGGCTCACAGCCAAGGGAAGCGCTCTCCGCGGCAGCACCCTGCGCGCCGAGCACATCCACAACAAGGGGCTTTTGCAACCCTCGGGCTCCTCGTCTCCACATCCAGCCTGCAACCCCGCAGGGATAAACCCCGTTGTTGCGTAGGGCTGGTCCCCCCTGCCCCCCTGCAGCCCACAGCCGCCGTGATGCTCACCCTGGTGTGTGTGGGGGGTGTGTCTCGCTTTGGGGACCCCTTGCATGCACCCGGGGCCGCAAAGCCACGTCAAGCCCTGCCCCGGTGTGGCTGCTCAGCAATACAGCAGCCAGCTCTCCCTTTGAAAAGGCAGCCTGCAATACCCCCTGTCCAGAGATGCCCTTTCTCCTGGGCATGAAGGACTACCCAGGTCCTTGCTTGTTTTTCCTGGGCTGGTTTTAGATGAGGAGCTGTCAAAGAGCAACCCAACAGCACCACGGGAGACACATAGCTGGACTTGAAATGCCCTGGAGCTGGAGGGGTACATGTGCTGCACCCACCTCCTCCCACTTACCTTTGTGCCCTACTGTTCCCAGAATGCTGAGCACCTCTCCAGTGCCCGGAGGAGGGAAACAGCTGATGGCATCTCCCCAGAACCTGGCATCACCCCTCTCTGGGCCCAGCAGCAGGGCAGCAACACCATCGGCTGGGGCAGCACAGCTCCTCCTGCTCCCTCTTGCTAGCAAGTCCCAGCTCCTTCAGCCCCCTCAGATACAGATGCATGGAAAAAAAAACCAAACTGTGAGATGACAGAGAGCTCTCTTATTCCTGCCATAATTAGTCCCTGTGGAATTCAATTAACAAGCTCCCCGCTGCAGCTATCAAGCCATCATCAGTTAGGCAAACAGGCGTATGAGCCAGGCCAGGTCCTTACAAGTACAACATCAACATTCCAGCACTTCCAAGGGGAGCTCGTCCTTCCACAGCTTACTTCAAAGTGTTCCCCTCTCCCCCCGGTGGGAATTTAAAGGCTCTGCTGATGACCAGAAGCACCTGTGCCCCCACTACTCACCCTTCCCAGCTGGAGAGCATCTACCCTGCCCAAGCAGTGCCAGGGCAAAGCATCCTCCCTGGTGGGACCACAGCATCACAGGGCTGACCCTGGCCTGACAGAGCTGGAGCCATGGAAGGTGTGAACACACTGTTGGCTCTGCTGTCCCCCTGTGCTAGCGTGGTGCGAGGCATCGAGAGTGTTCCCGGTGGTGCTGCCTCACCTGTCTCTGGGGTGTGTGATTGGGCTGAGATATGCACTGGTGATGGTGAATAACAACCATTGCTGCAGGGGATAAACAAGTTCTTATTTTTTATGTGGGTTTTTTTGTGTGTTGTGGTTTTTTTTTTGTTGTTGTTTTTTTTGTTGTTGTTGTTGTTGTTTTGTTTTGTTTTTGTTGTTGTTGTTGTTGTTGTTGTTGTTGTTGTTTTTCCCCTGGATTTTCCTACAAGCTTGTCCAGGCTGGAAATGGAGAAGCAGATGTTTTCTGAACTCTCCTTCTCAGTTTCTGGAAGTGAGGAGATGAGAGCTCAATTCAGATCACCTCTTTTCAAATACCAGTGGAAGAGGTTTGGAAATAGGGCTTTAGTTTGGAGGAAGGTTTCATGCACATCTCCTCCTGGGGGTGACTTTGGGGCCAGGGAAGTAGGTTGCTTGGTACCTGGAGGGATGCGGGATGCAGCCTTGCCTGTGCCTGCTAGAAAAGCACTGGAATGTCACAACCTGTGCTACAGGTGGCCAAGGAACAGGGCCTTGCACAAAGGTCTACAACCGGATGGAAGGTCCTCCTCTGCATTTGCACCTCTGCCCTTAGAGCTTCGTGTGTGCCATAGGTAGCAAGGAGAAGCTGCAAAAGTGAACAACAGCTCTTGGAGACAGCAGAGATCACCCTGAGAGATCAGTTTAATTAGCACCTGCCCCAGCCAATAGGCTCCTTCAGGATGAGATAAAGGCCGCCCAGTGCTCTGCTGTTCCTTATCAAGCACCCATCTCCATGACCTCCCAGCCAAGCTCTCTTAAAGAGCTGCAGTCCCTCATCCTCTCCATCTGCAGGGTCCCAACAGTCCTGCCCTGTCTATGCACCACCTGAACAGATGGTGCAACCCCAGTTTGAGTTTGGGACTCCAGCCCAGGTTGTGGGTGATAAAGGACAATCACCCCTCCCTTCAGTGCAGGAAAACACTTTCATCTGCTGTGAAAGATGTTTCAACTCAGCAAACTGTATTCAAAATGAAATGCATTACGGCAAAGAAGGGGGGGAAAAAAAAGTACCCAACTTTAGTACTGCATCAAAATGAATGATGTCCCATGCCTGGCCTGCCTTGGAAAGCACTGAATTGCCAAAAGATGGTGAATGTCTTCAATATTAGGTGTGAATATTTTCAATATTAAGTGAGAAGGACCGGAAGGAAGATGTTAAAACCTAGAGAAACTTTCCAGCTAATGCTTCTGTTGATGCATTTTTCTTTGAGGAACATTTTTTTGATTTAAAGGTGCCCTTAAAACACTGGAGACCTGATAATGGTCCTGGTGGCAACCTGAGATCAATGCATGGATGGTACCATCCCATTTGCACTTCAAGTGGGTCTTCTTTAGGAAGAAAGGCTGAGATCCATGGGGCTGTTTAGCCTGGAGAATAGAAGACTGATAGGGGATCTGATCAATAGCTAAGGGGCCTCAGGGGTCAAGAGGATGGGGCCAGACACTTCTCAGAGTGCCCAGTGACAGGACAAGGGACAACAGACACAAACTGGAACTCGGGAGGTTCCATCTGAACAGGATGAGAAAATTCTTTGCTGTGAGGAGGGCAGAGCCTGGCCCAGGCTGCTGAGAGGTTGTGGAGTCTCCTCTGGAGAGATTCCAAATCCACCTGGACTATCTGATCCTGGGCCCCCTGCGCTGGGTGACCCTCTTGGAGCAGGGGGGTTGGACCAGATGATCTCCAGAGGTCCCTTCCAACCCCCACCATGCCAGGATCCTGTGAGTCTCCTAGCCCAGCAGTGTGTGCCGAAGCTTTGACTTCAGCACCTGCATCCCTGCTCTGATCTCTTCATCTCTCACCCAGGATGAACTTGCATCTGGCCTGGGTTCAGGCTCACCTATAACCTCACCATAGATGTAGACAAGAGTCTGCTGGCTCCGTGTAACTGGAATTACCAAATCTCACACCATTCCTGTGGGCAGTGGGAGAGGAGCACGCTGCTCCTGGCTTAAAGCTCCCCATGGTGCCCTTGCACAGCAGTGGCTTTGCCCTGGGGGACTTTTGATGTCCCTCCAACTATTCCCACCATCATTTGGTGTTATGAGCCAGGACACCACTGTGCAAAGCTTTGCTGAAATACAGGGCAGCTGGCAATGCCAAAAACCACGGGTTCCAGGGTGTGGATGCTGGAGCACCCCAGCAGGTGTTAATTCCTTTTGTAGCAGCCCAGGGGCCCTTCCAGACCAGTTTTCTGCACAGTTAGGTTGAGATCAGACAAAGCTTAAATAACATGTGCTACTTCTGGTAGTTCAGCTCCAAATAGTCACATTGGAAGCTGTCACGGGAAGGTCTGGACTCGCTCAGGCAGAAAGGAAGCAGCAGCAGCAACATGCTCCTTCCCACTTAAATAACTGATCTAACAAACCAAAGTCCTGCCAGCAATTTGTTAGCCCTTTCCCACAGCAAAGCCTCCTTAGCCAGGCCAAATGAGAGAAGTGGTGACCTAGAAGGAAGGAGAAGCTTGAGGAAGGCTTGAGGGAGTAACTTCTAAAAGATGCTCTTTTGGAACCAATATAACCTGTTGTTTTTGCTTTTGTTTGCTCATGTTCCCCAGTAGAAGTGGAATGTATCATTTATCACAGACTGGTTTGGATTGGAAGAGACCTTTAAAGATCAGCTGGTCAAACCCCCCTGCACTGAGCAGGGACATCTGCAACTGGAGCAGGTTGCTCAGGGCCCTGGCCAACCTCACCTGCAATGGTTCCAGGGATGGGGCAGTGACCACCTCTCTGGGCAGCCTGGGACAAGAGGATCTCACTACCCTCAGCATCAAAAATCTCTTTCTTCTCTCCAGTCTAAATCTCTCCTCTTTTAGTTTCAGACCATCACCCCTTGTCCTGTCACAACAGGTCCCGTTGCTCAAAAGTCTGTCCCCATCTTTCTGACAGGCCCTTGAAGTCCTGAAAGGCCCCCAGAAGGTCTCCCTGGAGCCTTCTCTTTTCCAGGCTGAACACCCCCAACTCTCCCAGCAGAGGGGTTCCAGCCCTCCCAGCATTGCTGGGGCTCCTCTGGCCCCGCTCCAACAGGGCCCTGTCTCTGCTGTGCTGAGGACTCCAGAGCTGCCCCAGCACTGCAGGTGTTGGGGGGGCTGTCTCACCAGAGCAGAGCAGTTTCCCTGGTTAAACAATTCACTTGTATTGCTCCAAGATTTCTAATCAAATTAGGGTCACGTTGTCCCTGCAGTAGTTTGCTGATATTCTGCTTGAGCCGTGGTGATTTCACTGAAAGCAAACCCCAAATGTCCAAAATAAACCTTAATCTTGCAAAATCACCTAAGCTTTCCACGTCACCTCCTACCTGCTGTGACCCAACAAACTAAAATCTCTCAAAACTTCTTTTCTGGAATAACAAGGACAATAAACTTCTGTGTCAAAGGCAAATCACAGGCTCTTGAGATGCTGGGGGAAGCACCATTTCTTATTTTCTAGCTTACAGAAAAAGTAGTGTATGTGCGTTGCTAAGGGGAAAAGAAAGGAGGGTAGTTTATAGCATAGACCCAGCTTATGTTTATAGAAGAGTTGGGGTGTATGGAGGGAGGGGAGAAGGCTTAGGGGGACAGTGGCATGCTCAAGCTGGTGTCATGGGGCTGAGGATGCCCCAATAGCCCCATTTTTCACTCTCTTCTCAATACCACGGTGACACCAGCTTTATTCTGTCATTCTCTTAAAATATTTAGTGAACTTCTCCACATATTTAGAAACCAGTTGGCTGATCTGGCAGATGAAAAATAGTTTAAAAATTAATTGAAAGCTTTAAAAAATTAATAATTATTTCAGTTAATTAAGATTGCAGCTTTTTTTTAATTTTTTTTTCTTTTTAAGCTGTTAACAATTCGCTGGCTGCTACGCAGTTGCCGTAGGACTAGGAAATGATGGGGACTGAGGGCTGGAAATATGTGGTCTTCATTCTTTCACAGAGCAGGATTTTGGGTTCTTCTGCATCATCTGCATTCTTCTTGACAGCATTACAGCACCTATCAAAAAATGGATCCATAACATCATCATTTTGCTGGAATTTCTTTTGTTCCAGATAATTTAAAATGCTTTCTTGTTGTCCATAACACATTTGGATATGGATTTTTCTGTTTTAATGGATACTTTTACTTCTCATATCCATTGTTCTTTATTTTATA
Source organism: Megaceryle maxima (assembly GCA_024605025.1). Lineage (NCBI taxonomy): Eukaryota > Metazoa > Chordata > Aves > Coraciiformes > Cerylidae > Megaceryle > Megaceryle maxima. The sequence goes on from JANHGN010018116.1 coordinate 60,409, forward strand.
GCATCTGATTTTTAATCATAACCATTATCTTTCTCCCTTTCCTGATTTGTCACTTATTATCTGTAGCTCGGCTTGCTCTTCTTGCTTCCTTTTCTTGCCAGGATTTGTTGTGATCTTTTCTTTGTGATCATCATAAATACGCCTGTCAAGAAGGAACTGAAACAAAAGGCATTTATTTCACTGAGAATTTGAGAAATTTCTGTTTCCCAATGAATCAGTGGAGAGAGCTATAAAAAAGTGCCACGTGTGTGAGACTTGGCCAGCAGATTTTGCTAAGGGCTTCTGCCTAGTTACTGCCTCCAAAGGGGGTGGTCAATCCCTGGGGCTTCTCTTGCAGATACAGAGCCCATCTGCAGGATCTGCTCTGCACCCTGGCCTGGTCTCAGCACCAAAAATTCCCTTAAGTTTCCTAGCTCATGATCTACAGTGGTTATAAATTCATAAATCTGAGCATATTTTACCTTGCAGAGGTGGATGCAGAACAAGCTGACCCCTCATCTCCCTGCCCAGAGCATCCCATGCAGAGATTGTGGTTGAAATGCTGTGGGGTGTGCAGGAGAAGAAGGGGGCTACAGTTAGAGCGTGCATTTCTTCATGTCCCACGGATCAGAAGGACACAGCAGAACTTGGCCCTGGTGCAGTGTAAGCCCAGTCACCGTGGTCCACCAGCAGCCCAACTTCACTATCACCGGCTCCAGCGAGCACCGAAGCCGCTCCCCGTGCCAGAGTGCTGCTCTCAGCTGCCGTTTGATTTGTTTGCATTGATTTTAGAATAATGACTTTTCATAAACTAAATTTCGATTGAGAAAATAAATTATTTTCTCATTTGGGCACGGGCAGGCAGCCGCCTTGCCGGGTGCACGCTCCCCAGCCCTCTCGGCGTTGATTCCCCATTATGAGCACATCATCGGCAGGGCTCAGGCGGTGTGAGGATTTCCATTCAAATGCAAAGTATTCAAAACTTTATGCATTTCACTTTTCATGCAGAAAATCTGCCTATTTCTACTCAGCACAAGAGGAACTTTTGTTGGGTTGTTTAACTTCGAAGGAACAATGGTTTAACCATTTTCAGGAGGGTAGAATGAAAAATTACACCACTGCCATTATTCACTGCTGCTCCGTGGCCAATGGTTTAAATCTGAACGTGGCAGAACTGCAGACCATAAGCAAAAAATACATTCTCTTCTTTTTTTTTTTTTTCTCTTTTCCTTTTTCCAGTGCTGCAATGGAAATGTGCTTCGAGTCCTGCTTCAGTTTAGAAATGCGCTTTGAAGTTGTGCCCTGTTGTTTTCTTTCTCCTGCCTGTGTTTGATGACCTGCCAGCCTTCAGCTGGCACCAAGTGCAACTCCACACAGGATCAGATGGAAGCCATCACGTGGTCCTCATCCCAGAGATGCTGCCTTCATCCCTGGGTGCAGTTACACCGATGCTTGTCTGCTTGTAGGGCTGGAGCTTTCCTGGAGTGCGAGATGAATTTTAAAAATGGTCTTCCTCAAAGACTGGTCAAGAAATCAAACCAGGATCCTGATCCTCTCCTTACAGTAATGGAAGGTGAGCATGAGACACAATAGGAAATCCCCTTACAAAAGTAGCTGACTGTGCTCTAAAATAAACAAGGTCCTTCATTTCAACCTGGATCTCATGTCCTGTATTAAAAGTAGACTCTCAGTTTCCAGTCTGGACCATATATGCAGAAACATGTGCATGGAGAACCCCCTCATCATCCTCTGACCTCAAATTAGAGCTTGGCCCAGGCCACCCATTTCAGAACTTTCCTGACTGATTCCTACATGAAGCTTAAAAAACAGAAATAAAATTAAGAAAAGCAAACCATCCCCCTGGGGAAGTGGTGTAAGGACAATGGGGCTCAAGCTACTTCTCTCTATCTCCCAGCAGATGCTCTCCCTTAAGCTGTTCCATTACCCTGCAGCCCATCCAACCCTTACAACACCACCCTGAGGGGAAGAAGTTTAGTTATGCAGAATATGAAAGAAGCATTTTCTTCTTGCCAGTTTCAAATGACCTGGTCTGTAGTATGACACCCCCAGGTTTTGTGCTGCAGGGAACTGTGAATAATCTCTCTGGTGCTGCTCCTCAGCTCACATGCCTTCCGGGACGAGTCTCAGCCCCTGCAATCATAGAATGGCTTAAGGTGGAAGGGACCTTAAAGATCATCTATTTCCAACACCTAAACACTTCCAAGGATAAGACAACCACAACTTCTCTGGGCAACCCCTTCCAATGTCTCACCACCCTCATAAAGAACCTCTCCCTAAAGAATCTCTCCACCTGTGGAGCCTTCCCCACCCTTCTCTGCATTTTTTCTAGTTTCGTTGGTTTTTGTTTTGCTTTTCTTTCTTTCTTTTTTTTTTATTTTTTTAATTCATTCCTTGGGGTTTTTTTTTTGTCCAGTGGAGGGAACAGATCTGCAAACAGTATTTAAATAGCAGGTGAATTATTGATCTATGCAATGACAGATTGATCTCTTCTGTTTTGTTTAACACTTTTCCCCTCAAAATTTCCATGCTCAATTTACTTTTTAGGCTATTGCAAATCACCAAGACAGTGTTTCTGTAACACTACCTGCAGCATGGGTAGGCAAGGACTAAATTCTCTTTCCTGAGCAGTAGCAGCTCATTGAAGGCTTATGGCTGGTTCAAGTACAAAGGGACTGTTTCACCCATGCACACAAATTTGCATGTCTTGCTACTGAATTCCACTCTAGTTTTACTGTCTGGTTGCTCAGTATTGAGAAATTCTGCCATAGCTTTTCACCATCGACTCTGAATATTGAAATATTGTCACCAACTTCATCCTTTAGCTGTTTTCCCTTCCTTCTCCAGGTCATTTTGTGAGTTGGAGATGACGGTCCACCGCAGGTCCCTGGGGGGGATGTGTGTGTCTTGGCACCTTTATTCCACTGCAATATCTGCTGCATGAGGATGGAACGCAAATTAGCAGAGGAGGATCTTTTACACTCCAGTGGTTTAATTTCTTTAAGAGCCTCTGATGAAGACTGTTTCCCAAATCTTTTGCCACATGCACCTCCTGCTCTGCAAGCTCACCAGCTCTCCAAGGGCTTCCTTCTGCAAAACCTGCACCGACTCTTCCCCGCTCTTCCATATTTATTCTCGTGCTTACTGACATCTTTGTTAGATTTTTTTTTGACTGTTTGCCCAGCACAGAGATCAGCAGCTCTACACTCCCCTGGATTGCTGCAGGGGCCCTTTTAAATATCATCACATTTACCACCTTCAGCTCCTTTGGTACCACGGTTATTTTTAAACAGTCCCTTGCTCACTGCTGCTAAATAGCTGTTTCATACAAGACATCCTCCAGGCTCCGGGGTAAATGCCATCTGCTCCTCGAGATACTCATCATGTCCCCAGTTTGCTCCCCAAACTCTTCCAATGACAGCTGATCTCAGGATGGGTCCTCCATGGTGGTAAGAGCCCCAGAGGGCCCCACAGCTGGTGAAGGGTTGGAGAAGAAGGGTCTATTATTATTAGATCTTTAAACCTTAGAAAGCTGCTTATCAACCCACCCCCCCAAAAAAAAAAAAAAAAGAAAAAAAAGAAAAAAAAAAGGCCCGTCTCCTTTGTCACAGTTTTACACTTAATTTGTCATCTCATGCTCTTTATTTTATTTTCCACATTTGAACATGACTTCCACTTTTTGAAGGATACTATCTTACCTCTGACAGGCTCCTTTAGTTGGTTCTTTAATGAGAACAGCTAATTTTTTGCCCTTTTAAATTCTCTTTTGATAATTGTATAGATTTGTTCTCATCATCTAATAGAAGATCTTTAAACAATGCCTATGTCCCCTGGAAAAAAAAAAAAAAAATTACCCTTTTGGCGGCTGCTTTTAATTTCTTTTTAACAAGCCTCTCTGCTTTTATGTGGAGAGCCCTTTTGAAATGAAGTTGCAGTGAACTTTTTCAGCTTTATTTTTAAATTTCTACAATGTTACTGAGTTTAAGCACGTTGCAGACACTTTTATACAGGGACTATCCAATAATAACATTTTAAATTAGCCCTGTGGCCTGCTTGGGATTAAATGTAGCATTGATTCTCCAAGCTGTTCTGAGGAGTGGTCTTCTATGTGTATCCACAGAAGGCAGCAGGAGGGAGAACAGGGAGTTTGGAAGGACCAGGCAGTACCCTACCCTCTCCTAAAAGGAGCAGCTGTGGGTTACCTAAATGTTCCAAGGTGATCTCATCTCTCTTTAGAATGTCTATGAGGTTATCCTGGTGGTGGCCCAGGTCTGTCCTCTCCTCCAGCCACATGTCTAGGGCTGTGACCTCCTCTGTGGCAACCTGAACTTGCACAGATGCCTGCACGCTGCTCCTCTCCTGCAGCCCCTGGCCAGATGAGAGGTCCCCCTGGATCTCCCACATCACCCCTATGAGCTGGGATGTTGGATGAGCACCACAGAGAAGGAAGACATCCCAGTCTGTAGCTTTTGCTGGGAGCTGGCTCCAGGGCCTCATTCCACTGCATCTCACTGAGAAGCTCAAGAGCTTGTCCATAGGTTGAACCTTCTCACCAGACTGCCTTTGTAGTTTTTGTTGAACTAAATGCTATTCCAGATAAGTGAGACACTGTTAAAAAGCAATTAAAAGCCTCGGTTTGTGCCTGAGTAGAACAAGTGATTTAAAATTATCCAAATATGTTTCACATTTTCCAAATTAAAAATCAGGTCCCTCCTCCCTACTGCCCCAATCACAAAATTTAACCCAGGGCTACCACTTTAAGGGAGTATTTAAAAAACCAAACCAAAACCAAAAAAAACCCCAACAAACCAAAGCTTTGTAAAGGATGTCAAGTATTCTTCAGGGTTGTTTTTTTGTCTTGGATTGTAACATTCCATCATGCTCCATGGCCAGAAATATTGTCTGTGAAGGCTGCTATAGCCCCTCACATCTCAGCTGCTGCAGAGGAGACAGGTATGTCTGATGTCAGGAGGGAAAGTTATGAAAATCCAAGTACCTTTTCCTCTCCTGTGTTTTAAACTGAAAGCAGGATTAGTTCCAGGTCTCATCATTTCCTCTGAGCTTTTTATCACAGCTGAAAACTACCAGGAGCATTCACGGGGAGAGAGAAGGAGGGAAACCCATCAGCAGAAGCTGAGTAGTGCAGGCAGCAGGCGCTCCTCCACGGAGAGCCGTCAGGATCTGCCATCTACCTAGGCTGGCTCTGCCTGAAAACATCTGTAAAGCAAGTCTGCTCTCCATTAAGAGAGTGGTGAAAGCCTTGTTCATGCCAAAAAAAATTTGTCCCAGCAAGGTCTGAAGTAAACACACTGAGCATGAAACTGAAAAGCAGCTCTGGTGGGGTTAATGTTGCTTATATGGCAGGAGCAGTGCAGCCAGCATGGAATCCTAGAATTGCTCTGGTTGGAAGAGACCTTTAAGATCATTGAGTCCAACCATTCCCCCAGCACTGCCAGGGCACCACTGACCCATGTCCCTCAGCACCACAGCTCCACGGCTTTGAAACCCCTCCAGTGATCATGGGGCTGCCCTGGGCAGCCTGGGCCAAGGCTGGACAACCCTTACAGAGAAGAAATTGCTCCTAATATTAAACCTAAACCTCCCCTGGTGCAAATTGAGGCTATTTCTTCTTGTCCTATCATTATATCACAGGGAGCAGAGCAGCTGCACAGGCTCTGCTGATTTCTCACTTTTTCTACTTGTTTTGTGTCATCTCTTAGGAAAGTGGTAGCAAGCCATTTTGCCCCCTTTCTAGAAAAACAAACAAATAAAAACCAACAACAAATCCCTGCAAATCCTCCTCATCACCCCAGACACATCCAGGCTCACAAGAACCAGCAAGTTTCTCCTCCAGGTAAGCGTGGGCATTTCCCAGGCATTTCCATTTTCCCTTTTAACATCCACAGCCTGCTTATTCATTCGTAGCTGTCATAGTTTCATTTCTTCCCTGCTCATACCTTGAGCATCACTTCTCTTCCTCTGCATCCAGAGCCTTAAATGCCACCAAAGGCAGCTCCCGTTGGACGCTGTACCTGGTTGTTGCTGTGCAGTGATGCACTTGTCTCATTGTACAGCTACAGCCGCCTCTTTGTTTGTCTTTGTGCAATCTTCTCCTGGAGGCTCCGGAGGATTCTGTTTGCACTGCACAGGCTCAGACCCTGGGCTTTAGGGATAAGCCAGATTGTCTTCTGATTAAAGACTTCTGAAAGATTAAAGATACACAGCCAGGGCCCAAGTCAAAGCTGCAAAGCAAAGATCATTCTGCAGCTTTTCAGTTTGCAATTTGATTTTCTTTTTCATTCTTTTTTTTTTTTTTTTTTTCCCCCCAGTCTGCACTCCTGCATTTTTAAACATGTAAATTGGAAAAAAAACATAATCTACTGCAGAACATCACAGTGCCCCTGCTTGAGATCAGGACTAAGAATGGAGAGATGGAGTCTGATTAGTCCACGTTCCTAAGGGGTTTCCTCCCACCCCAGGGTTTTGGCACAGCCAGTCCAGCTCTGCTGGATGGGTCTCCAACTCCTACACAGCCCCAGGCTCCTGCTTCTGTCTGGCTTTGTTGGGATCTGCTCCACTTTCTCTTTTCCTCCCATTCCCAGTACTTGTCTCCATCCCACGTAAACAGACCTCCCCAGCCTCTTCTCAACCCAGATGACAGCAAAGGTCCCTCCATCTCCCCAGAAAGAATTTTTTTTTCCCATCCCCAAGGCCATGGGCAGAACATGCTCTTCTCATGCACCAGAAGTAGCTACACAGCTGGGCTGGTTGGACAAACAGGCCAAAGGCAGGGATACATCCATCATCTCCAGAGCAATGCATGTAGTGGAGCTGGGGACATCTCTCCAGTGCAGCCTCCCAGTTCCTGGGATTTTGCACGTGAATACCTTTTAGGGCACCCATTGGAACTGGACTAGGCAAACTGCCTCTCATCCCCATCTCACTTCTGGCCTGTGTCATCATCCCCAAAGAAGGTTCTCCAGACAAAAAGGGATGCACCCAGTAAAACTTTTGCTGTGGCCACTTCTGTTTCACCAAACACACCCATCAAGCCACCCTGGCACCAAGCTGCAGAAGCCCTCTCTCCTAAACTACATGGTCCTTACATGAGAAGGTGTAAGCATCCTCCTCTGTTTCCTTTATCCTGCTATATGGTGTTGCCTGAATAGCCAGCAACCATCTTAGCAATATCAGCCCATCCTGAACTGTAAAAGGATGAGCATGGAACAGTCCAGACAAGCATCCAGTGCTGTCCCAGCAGATGCTCCGGGACCTGAGTGCAGGGGAGGTGGCATTGTGTGGCTATAGATCATCCTGCCCTGCTGCCACCATGCCCTTCAGTTGGTCCCAAGGAGTCACCAGGTGCCTATTGCCTTGGAAAAAAAAATAAAAATCTACCCAATTTCCTCAGTTTAGAGGCTTTTAGAGAAAATAAAGCCAGTTTTGTATGACTATGTTACAATACTTTATTTCCCAAAACAACCAAGTCAAACAGGGTAAAAATAAAATTAGTTATGAGAAGAAAAAAAAGGGTTTATGAAAAGCTTCCCCACCCACCACATCCTTGCCGGATGGTCCTTCCTCCCAGAGCTGCTTCCAGCTGACAACAATTTGCTGAGCTGCAACATCACCTCCACCAGACCCTGGGCAGTTTGTCCTTCCATCACCCTCTGCTCCCCTCCGCAGTCTCTGGGCACAGGCTGCAGACTCCCAGCTCTCTATGTGGCTTCTCCTCACCTCCTCCCGGGAGGCTGGTCCAGGTCTGGGCTGCCTTCTCTGAAGGGAAGGACCAAGGTTTGCAGGCTCCCTTCAGAGACATCTGCCTGCCTCCTTTTTTTAGAGAAACCTGACTCACACACGCTCGGAGAGCACACGCAGATCAAACAGATGCTGTCTGTCACAGAGCTTAAAGCCTAATTACAGGAGATTACAGAAACTATTTATAAATATTTATACCCATTTAAATATATTTATAAACATATCAGGATTGGATAAAAGTGTATATTGTGATTTTAGCTTAAGAGACAACCAAGTATCCTTTCTACAATGCACATACAGTAATAATATATTTGTATTAAGCTTCTTTTTGATTAACACGGACAGCAGCTGTTAACATCTGAATTGCTGGTAATACAAAGTAGGTTGGCACCAATTTGCTCAGGAAAAGGGGTGGGGAGATGCTGAGAAGCCTGGAGGGAACAGTACAAGTATACTATAGAGTAGCAAACTTCCCCTTCTTCAGCAGAAACCCTCCAGTTCACTGAGAAGGACACTGGAAATACAGGTTATGTATCTTTGTCCATCACTGATCTGCTGATTTATTGCCCCAGCACGCTGCCCACCTTCCCCCATCATCTCCTTGCACTGCAGCTGGGGCAGCAACCATCATCCACAACACAGCTCCCTGGTGCTGCTCACCTCCCTCGGGTCCTCTTTATGTGCAGCAACACTCAGCAAGTATCACACCTAAATCACAACTTCATCTCTGATGTCATCCAACCTCACAACTCACTGCTTTTGCAGCTCACTTTGGACACCATGAAGCAGCACCTTCCCTGTGACACCTCTTGATGCACAGCAGAGTTGTACTTTTCACTGTGCAGCAGCTTCATTTCTTTGTCTGATGCTCAGAAAAGATTCCAGCAAAGGCATCTGGAAAGTCACCTGTGATTTCTTCCTTTCTTTTAGTTTGGTTTCCTAAAGGAAACTATGTGCATGCTGTTCAGTGGTCTGCCAGGTATTTGGAGATGGTGGGGCAAGTCAAAGCCACAACTGAGAGGGGCAGAGGTCCCCAGATCTCCACATTTCTAGGAACTGTGTGAAAGGCAGAAGATGAACGTTGATTTATGGTCTGGTTGAAAGCACAGTGGGGAAGACTCAAGCCTTACCCATGGCATTCAGCAGCAGCTCACCACCCAGGAGGACGTGGGCTGGTGGGCCACCATCCTAGACAAAGGTCCAGACTGGCCCCCACACCAGCTGGCAGATGGCTCAGGATGGATGTGGGCATACTGGAGAGCTGCGAGGGTAAGGGATGGAGGTGCAGGGAAAGCACTGGGGTGGTGAGCAGTGGTGGCAGACAACATAAACTTGGGAAGTGCTGGAGGAAAGGCAGCCTGGAGCAGCAACAGGGAGCCCAGCAAGACACTCACCACGTGAGTTGCTCCAAAGACCAGAGCTGGGGGTTCCCACAGCCAGAACCCATCCAGAAGAGGGTTCATGTGGGTTGTTCCAGGCACTGAGCAGAAGAGGTGCTGCCTGTCCATCCCTGCCCATGGCCCCCATCACAGGCATACTGCCCTGGTGTGGACAAGCCAGCCCATCCCTGCCTCCTTCCAAGCACTTTTTTTCTTTTTTTCCTCCCCTCCCAGGAGAGGACAAAGCAGGAAACTTGTGTCGTGCTCCTGGCAGGGTGGTTTTGAGCAGGACAATCCCTTTGGTCAGGCATCAAATAGCAGCATGTGAGCCATCTGCTTCTTTGACTAAAACACCCAGAGAAAAGCTGCTGGATTGGAAAAAGGATATTAATCTGAAAAGCGTACAACAAAGCAACTGCAGGGTGTTTCCCCCCCAAGCCAGAGCGAGCAAGGGAAAGCTGATTACCATGACACACAGGAGCCCTGATCTAATATTCCACTTCAAGATTTGCAAATAATGTGCCCATTAACATTCATTAGCTCTTTAAATAATACCTGCCAGACCTTCCAGGCAAGGAGGAAAGGCCCCTGCGCCCAGAAAATCAATCACGTAACAGCCTCTAATTGTGCATTTCCACACATCTACACAAAGTTTCAATAAAAACAAAGCAGGACAGAAGAGCAAAGCCGGAGCTGTCATCGCTGTGTACAGAGCTGCACAGAGACACCCTTTCCGCTCCCAGATGCGGCACGAGGATCTTTGCTAATTAGCGGGCTTCTCGCCGACAGCTCGCCCGAGTTCAACGGGCGCTGGGGGAGGCTCTCCACAGGAATGTGTCAAGCCAGCCTTTCACCACCCAAAATAGCTTCTGTCGTCTTAGCCTGCAGAGATAAGTGCCAGGAAAAGAAAGAGGCTGGTGTCATGCCCGTCATGCCCCAGGAGACAAGACTCGCTTGAGCTTCGGGAATGCCACATTAATATCCAGATACAGAAAGGTTTGAGGGGGCTTCCTGCAGCCCCAGCTGAAATAACACTGTAAGAGGTGGAAGACGAATGGTCTGATATCAGGGCATGACCATGGAACTGTGATGCTCCCTACAAACCTCATTGTTCTATCACCTGGACTTTCTGCACAACCCCTCCCCCTTCAGAAAGGGCGGTTCCTCTGCTGAAGACAAGGGGGGATCAAGACAAGGGGCCACAGCTCTTCTTGGACATATTGGTCTTAGATGCTGTGCTGGTTTTAGCCATGACAGATGCCCAAATGAACTAGCACCTTCCCAACACCCTTGATAAATCAAGTTTCTTAGCTGCTCACTACAAAACTGCTGCACTGCAACATGACCCAGCCAAGAGTATCTGTGTTGCCGCTCTGTCAGAAGGACCTTGGTGTCCTTTCACCACTGTGACCAAATCCCAGGCAGACCACAGGGATAAGAGTTAAGAGGGTGCACCAGCATGAACACAGAGGTCATGGCCACAGCTAATACCACACAGCTACTTTTATTCTTGTCCTGTGCTGTGCAGAGGACTCCCAAACCAAAAGCATGGGGACATGTCCTTGCTGAATTAGGAGTTATGGGAATTATGGACTGAAGATCCCTTGGGGTCATAAGGCAGGTCAGCTAAGGTTTGCCATGGGAAGAAGACTCTACTTGAAAGCTGCTAGGTGAAGAAGCAATGCCACCATCACCTTCTCTGCAGTTAATTTATATTGATAGACACAGTTCCTTGTGTCACCTACCCCAACTATCAGCATGATCTGACTCCTCTACAGCTCCAGCACTGGTTTGAGCCTGTGCAGAGCTGTTTGGACACAGTAAGTCTAAAATCAACTTGCCAAAGAGTGAATAGCTTCTCAGCAAGATAAGAGGTACAGTCTAACCCTTGTGTGCAGCAGTTCTCATCAAAACAATGAGCAAGGTCGGCACTGTGGTAGACAGGATGGCTTTCTGGGTTTGTCATCATCACCCAACCTCAGCACACTGAATCACCCAGCTAGCACTCAGTAAGTGACCTTTGGGCACCATAAAGCTCAAAAGCTGGGCACTATAAAGCTCAAAGCTGCACATACGAGCACACTCTGGATCTTGTCTGGTGTATTTTAGTGCTTTAAAAAAAAGAGCTACACCACCAGATAAGTAGGTCCCTTTGCATCAGGCCAGGAGCAAGCCCAGAGGCATCAGGGGGTCTGGAGCCCATCTTCATGTTCCTTAGAAAATGGCTCTGTGTAACAGTCAAAGCAAACCCACTCCTTGGGAAAGGCACTCTTTCCTTGAGAAAAACTGTGCAGCAAGGAGAGAACTGTTTATAGTTGCATTTAATCAGCCCCACATGAATTTGAGGAGATAATGGGCAACCTAGAGTGACTTGTCTGGTCTAACGAGCCAGGTCAAGGAAGAACAGTGGAAGAAAAGTGATAGGTTCTGCAAAGGGTCTGCACATCTGCAGGATTAGTAAAAACTGTGTTCCCTGAACAAGAATATTCTTGAGCAAAGAGAGGACTGAAGAAATTCCTTCAAAGTGTGAAGGTTAAATACAAAGAGAAATGGGGGACAAACACTTTTTTTAATGTGCAAATGATAAGAGTGTAATGGAGAAGTGCACAGGAAAAAGAAATAGTTTTGCATAAGTACATCTCTCTTGATATTGCCAAGAATTGCAAGAGAAAAATGAGTTTGAGTGTATTTAAAGGGCAGGGATCTGATGAAGAGAAATACAGAATTAATGTTCTCTCCTGGATTTCTTCACAAATTTACCTCATAGTATTTTACCAGATTGTTCCACATCCCTGAAAAAAAAAAAAAAGAAAAGGCTATTTCCAATTGCTGAGTGGAGCAGTGGATGTCACCATCACACTGTGATATGGTGACAACAACTGCTCATAGAGAAGAGAGATCACCTTTAGATTAGTCCATCCCCAACCTTTGCATCAGCTCTGCTCCTTTGGAGCCCAGGTCCCCCCAGCTTCCAGGGTAAACAATCTCACCTCAGACCTGCTCTACATTGTTGCTAAGACTGCCCACTAATCCTCCCTGCTATCTCTCACCAGCTCCTATCTAATTTATCCTACCAGCTACCACAAACATTTAATCTAAAGCTCCCATTAAAAGAAAAAAATAAATAAATCTGGTTTATGTTATGTACTCTCCATTCCCTCATCCAAGACCTGTGTGAACATGGATAAAATCACTATTTAATAGTTCTGGTCAAGCCCTACTGCTTGTTTGGAACTCTTGCTTCCAGCCTGTTTAGATCAGCTATTAAAAGTTTGTACGAAACTTGCGAACATGTCCTCGTGGCAGGCAAGGGAATGGTTAAAGTGTGTGGCACAGAGAAGCAGCCTGAGAAGGGCAGGTATTGAGCTTACACCTGAGGATTGCCTATGACAAAATAAGCAGATAGGGATTCACCCAGCAAGATGCTGGGGCCTCCAGAAGAGTCTCCTGCATTCCCATTGTCTTGAAGCAGATGAGGACAAAAGCACTAGGGACATGACCCAGCTCTTTCTAAAGCAAGGGCAGAGGTGGGTTGGGTGGGGATCCTTGGATGCACCCACCTCTTTCAGCTGCTAAGGACACCAAGGCAACATCATCACAAGGTGAGCTGCTGCCAAACAGGCCTGCTCATCCTTCCAGTATCTGAAGGGGGCTTACAGGAAAGCTGGGGAGAGGACTTTTAACAAGGGCTTGTAGTGATAGGATGAAGGGTGATGGCTTTAAACTGGAAGAGGGGAGATTTAGATTAGAAATTAGGAAGAAGTGCTTCACTCGGAGGGTGGTCAGACACAGGAACAGGATTCCCAGGGAAGCTGTGGATGCTCCATCACTGTCTGTGTTCAAGACTAGGTTGGACAGGACTTTAAACAACCTGGTCTAGTGGGAGGTGTCAGAAATGGATGATCTTCAAGGTCTCTTCCAACCCAAACCATTCTATGACCCTGCAGGTACTTCCCAGATGTAGAAGCTTGTAGTGGGACCACATACTGGCTTAAGACAGCCCTAGGGTGTCTCTCTAGAGGTGGGAAAAACTCAGCCTAGATAAATTTCAGGAAGGTTAAATTTATCCTAGAACAAGCACTTGAACACTTTTCAGCTCTTTTTCCCCTATAGGTGCTTTTTTCCCTTCCTATTCCTTTTGCAGTACCTTGAATCACCAGCCTCTAATTATTGCCTGCAGTTATAAACATGCACTTCTCCCTGGAAGAAGTAAATTTTTTTTTTTTCCCCCCTTTTTTTTTACCAAAACTCGAGGGCAGTTAGCAGATGCTCGGGTAGCACAAGCACTTGTAATACATTAAAACAAGCTCTCACCCCTTTGCTTTGAAATAGCCGCTAACACTGCTTTCTGTAGCACTTCTCAGGCTGTTTGAAAGTTTCTGTAATCCAAAGCAGATACCAACCCTCAGTCTGAAGAACATCAGACTGTGTAATTTAATGGGCCTTCCTAGCACTAAAATGAGGGAGCTGATGAAAATCTCCGTGCAGCGCACAGCCGTAGCTAAACTCTCCTGCAGCCATTTAAAGCAGGAGTGGAAGAGCAGAGACATAAGGGAGCCCTTTCAGATTTCACAATTATCTCGTATCAGTTGAGCTTGGTCCCCAAGGAGCATCTACTGATGCTAGAAACTCAAGGCCCAAAGGCAGAAGAGCTTCAGACAAAAGCCTGTTCCTATGGTGTCCTTACACCTTTAAAATCTCAGTACCTATCAGATTTAAAAGCAAGAACTGGGACTGGATTAAACCGTCTGCAGCAAATCGTCCTGATAGAGGTTCAGTAGTAAAAAAAACTGTTACAGCTGTCCATAAATAAAAAGTTACTGTTGAAATGTTACTTTGAACCCAAAAGCCATCAGCATGGCTTTCCTCGATTAAATTCTTATAGCATCTGTAGAGCTCTACTCCACTTTCAAACTTTGTTTTTGACAAAACCAGCATTTTGATAAAGGAAGGATCTTTTAAAAGCTACCGAGCTCTAATACTTGATAACTCAAAAGTGCAGGAAGATAAAATGATTATATTAATTTTTCTAACATATATAACCTATTAAATGAGCCATAGAATGTCAACCTGAACTAAAATATTATAATGCAGTACTATTAACATAAGGAACAATATCTAAAGCAGCATCAAATAGTCATGAAACAGTAAAGGGGCTTGTTTACTGCATTGAGTTTCCCATTAATTATCACTAATATCACTACTGAGAAGGCCAAGTGCAGTCATTTGTAATGTGATTCTCACTACAAGGAGCCTGGGAACATCTGCTGGTGTTGTGCTTGAAGAGCAAGGTGATGGGACTTACTGGGTTCACTTTGGCCCATGGGCTGGTTTTAGTTCACATTTGCTGCCATCACCATTGATCAACGGCTGTTGCCTCACTTGTTTCAGCTCAGCTCAGCAGATGCTAAATGAGGATGTAGCAAACCTCAGTGATAACTGCCTAACAACCAACTCTACGTTATCTGAGGCTGGAGGTGACAAGAAAGCAGGCTGCACAAAGTGAAGGTACTAAGGTGACACCAAGCACCCCAAGGAAGGGTCCCTTGCAAGAAAGGTCCTTGGAAGGACCCTGAGCTCATCCTGGTGAAGGGCTTGAGATGCCATCAACCCATTCAACACCCAGACCCATTTTCTGCTCCAGGAGGACCAGTGCCACCAGGCTTAGCAAGAGCAGAAGGGTGAACATAACCTGAGACAGGTACCAGCAGGGTTTTTATGACTATATTGTTAATGACTCTTTTCCATATTAATTCAGAGTGTTGGTATTACTATAACTGGGATAATAACTGTGTGTTATATTCTGATTAGACTGCTAAGGCTGTAAATAGGCTAACAAGAAATCTGTAGCTCCACAGAAGAGGTGTTCCCATTTTACCTGTAATGACTGTATGGGTCTAACAGGTGGGTGAGGCAGGACAAAGGGGCGACAGGGCAGACACAGCTCCTGGCTTCTCTCCACCACCAACATCCCTGCCAGCAGGGAGAGAATTGTCGGGGGACCTTGTTATGGCTTTGAAATGGAGATGTCCAGCCAGTACCAATGTCTGAACATGCTAGAGAAGGATGTTTGAGGACAGCTCAGGATGGCCTCCCAGTTAGCAGGTCATCGAGTCTGCACCATGCACAAGTCATTAGTGGTCAGTGCCTCCATTAACAGCTATCCCAGGACAGCTTGTAGCTGTATAATTACTTAGAGGTCAGAGATGGCTGGAGCTGTCTTACCCATCTCCCATTATATTCCCAGAAACACAGAGCAGCCAAAATACAGAATATGCTTTGTCCCCTTCCTGGGAAGGGCCTAGAGAAGACTTGCTCCAGGAGGACATCTGATTTTTACTCATCTGATAATTTTCTGATTAACAAGTGCCAGCTTTGCCAAGAAGAGGAACAACAGGCATTACCCATAAGAGACCAAATAAAGCACATGTGCCTTGTTCAGCACTCCTCCCCTGGGAGCACAAAGCATCCCAGTGAAAACTGAGGGAGTAGTGAAGGGTAGCAACCATCAATCCATCTGGTAACGCCTCAAGTCACATCCAAGACGAGCATCCCATTAACTTTGTTTCTCTGAAATCCTATTTAGGGAACCAGCTCATAAGATGTGGAATAACAACAATGTGACTTTCATATCACTTTGAGAGAAAAGTACTTGAATGCACTCTTAGTTTATCTTGAGAAACCAGTCATTGCGACTGCAAGCCAGAGCTGGAGAACTCGCTTTCATGCTGGTTCCAATTGATAAGCCCCAAACTGAGCCTGATAGTTGTGTCTTGTTTACCCAAGTGACAAGATGACTCTTTGTGTCCAAGTTCTTCTCTGAAAGCACGTACCTGAGTCAAAGCCCTGCAAGGGACCTCAGTTTTTAATGCTCTCCCGGATTTACGAAGAGAGGAGCTGCTGCTGTGCAGGAGCAATACCGATGTGAAGAACAGCCTGAGAACACAAAGCTTGGCAGCAGTTGCATCCTCAGTGTGCCTAGTTGTATCTGTTAATAGTTCTTGCCTGCTCAGCACACAAATTGTTCTCAGGGGCAAAATCCTGCCTTCAGGTAAAGCCACTGCCTGTCTTGACATGGCAGTCATTCTGTCAACAAGCTGAACCACCACGATGTGGCCAAGACGTCCTGGGCCCTGATGGGTTATCCCACAAGGACCCTGAGGCAGGAGGAAAGCCCTGGAGAAACACAACCCTCTTCAGTCCTCTCTGCCCATCTGACTTTAGGTGCTTCATTAAGCACTGCTTGCAAGGCTGCTGCTAAATAGCTCATCTAAGGAGCAAGAAGCTTCCTAGAGGTAGAGGATGTGTCTGTGCCTGCTGGCAAGGATGGGCTTTGCCCCATGCCCCACGTGAATGCTCTGATAACAGGGTTATTTCAGGAAGTGTGGAGGGAAGAGGTGGATGGGGGGGGGGTGGCAAAAAATTACTTCAGCTGTGGTTTGAGGGCACACAGCAGGTGCTGGGTCTGGTATGGAGTGTTACCTGTGTTTGCAAGACTTGCAGATTAGGTCCCACTGGGGGGAAACTGTGGCTTTAAGGGCACTTTGATACAAGTCCAGAGGCCCATTAGTTCTGGTCCCACTGCCACTATAATCTTACATGAAACATGGCTTGCAGGAACAGATGGGTTCCTGCAGACAGCAACAAGCCCATACAGTGCTGGTGAGGGCTCTGCACTCTTCCAGAAGTCATCTGCTCCACCAGCAGATTGCAGACACATCTTACTCTGGTAATACAGCTGTAAAATGACTTGGATTAATTGATTTTATTCATTATGCTTCATCCATTTTAACATCTAATGTGCAAGTTATCATTTTACATGTTGCAAGCATGATCAGGTGGCCTGTGTTTTGTTCATTCTAACTTCTTATTTTCTTACTTAATTCTATTTTGTCTAATAAAGTGCTTTAATTTACTCTGATTTCCATATTGTACTGTAGCTAAAGAACAGAGATAAAGATTGCTACAAGAAACTTTGAATAGATAATTGGTTCATTAAAACAACTTAACTGGTATGTGGTTTATAACATTGTTCTCGCAGAAGCAACAATATGGTGAACTGCTCCGGATAGGTAATTCCAAGTTCCAGCTGCCTTTTATGACTTTATACTATAAAAGGGCTGGTAATTATGGAATTCAGATAATTAGGCTCCCTTTCTCAAAAAAGATTCCAACTCCTTTGTATTAAATCCTTATCCAGTCTTGTCCCCCTACCTGCTAAAGCTGATTCATAGTTGTCATGGGAATTTACCCAATTGCACACCCACCTAACCCTCTGCTATCACCAGGACCTGGATGAAGCAGCTCAGGTGCAGAAGACATTCACAGATGTCTCTACTTCCTGAAAGAAGCCTGGATCAGATGGGATATCATGGAGGGAGGGCAAATCCCTGCTAAGCCTGCTCCAGGCAGAAGGTGTTGGAGAGGACAGGATGGATGGTTATCAAGGTTGGAGCTGAGAAAAATGCAACCTAAGCTATGTCAGAGAGCCTGCAGTGAGGGACAGGGATCAAAGAGACAGGTCTAGGAGATAGTGGAATGGAAAGGTCTCCTAGGATGTGAAGTGGCTGTGCAGAGCTTGCTGCAACCCAAAACCAAGGAATCACTTGCCTAAACCCCATCTGGAAGCAAGGATCTGTGTGCAAGGACATCCTGGGCAGTGGATGAGGTCTTTATAGCAGTGCCTTTGGGTCACTTTATTAAGTCTCTGGCTATGACCTCCCAAGAAAGCTGGTCTGACAGACACTGAGAACTTCCTCTAGCTTAGTTTCAGCAGGAGAAATGTGGCCCATGTAGGAAAAGTATGTTTGAGATGGAGATTAAGGCACTGAAATTTAGCTTCCCGATGCGTCCATCCATCTTGAAAATCCTACTGCCATCATTTTACCAGCCTTCAGACACCTTGCTCTCATGTAGATACCTGCAGTCATGCCATACATTTAATTTGAAGCCCATCTGCAATGGAAGGATGGGTGAAACTGCACATCTCCACCCACAGAGCCAGACCAGGCATTAGGCAAGTGCTCTGTGGAGGAAGCAAAATAAGTCCAAAAACTCCACTCAAAACAGAAAAAAAAAAAAAAAAAAAAAAAAAGGAAATAACAGAGAACTCTGGTTTAGTTCTCAGTTCCAGGTGATTTAAGTAATTGGAAAATCATAGTTGTGAAACAACTCTTTGCAGAGCATCATAATCAGCCACACTACTCAGCAGGGCCTAAGTGCAGCAGAGTGTCTCTAAAGACCCCTTGAGGAATGTGCTTTTCTGGGGGAGACATGTCATTTTGAGATGGCATCTCTAGGAACAGCAGCTCCTTCAGAAAAATGTGAAGTCTTCAGGACCATAAGGATGCAGTGATTCATGTAATACTTAAGAGACCTCAGCCAGCTCGCTGACAGACACTGTCATTCCAAGGTCCAGCTGCTATGAGAATGCAAACTGTAAATAACATGAGACTTCTTTACAGTGCAAAGAAAACTCTGAGCATGTGGAAGATCAACACCTCCAGTCTGAGTGACCCCATTTGGACTTGGAGAAGGCAGACAACTGCTCACACAGCTAAAGCCAAGCACATGCCTGCACGCCACACTCAAATGACACCTCCATAAGGGCCGTGTCTTCCCGAGTGATGCATTCAGATCACGCATACTCCCCTTCACATTATTAAGTTTGACTCAGTGCTTTGAATTCTGCTCTGAGCAATCCATAATCTCCAACCAAATAATCATAAAGGCCCTGCTGGCCTTAAAACATATGTCTCTGACAATAGCAATAAACCTATTTATTACCGCTGTGACCAGCAAAGAAAAGACCATGCGATGCAATGCACATCATCCAGATTGACATGCAAAGCAAGCCACAGCCAGCATTGACTAAGTGGACAAGATCAAAATATTACTCTTAATATCTCCTGATCATGTATGTGGCCATTTAAATATCAGAGATGTTTACCACTATAAAGACTAGGAGAGGAGAAAAGACATTAAATGGGATGAAGACAGAAGGGTATAAGATACCATAAAAGTAACTGCATAAACAAGGCACTGAGCTCGAGTCTCTACATCCACAACCATCCCACTACTATAAACCCAGGGAGACATCAGGATCAGCTCAAAAAGCCCGAGGAGGGGAAAAACATCTCTGAAGTAGACACAGATTTTGTCAAAATGCCCCAGACAGTGTAATACGGACCAGGGCACCTACTCAAAGCTTTAGGACTAACAAGTGTCTGCCATCTCTGGTGCTCGCTAGAGCAAAACAGCTACTGCCCCAGAGGTTCTGAAGCAATAAATGTATTGACGGAGTAATGATAACATGTTTGCAGTAGAAAATTGCCTATATTCAGGCAGTGTCATGCTATAACTCTGCAACAATAACAGGCAGACTCAGAAATAGGAAGAGAAACAGATTTAGAGAGATTTTCAGCTTTTAAAGAGAATTAAAGAAAATGGAAATCACCGGCGATACAGGCACTAAAATAGAACTGCATGAGAAAAATAGAGGAATGGTATGGGCTCTGCTGGGGTATCTTTACATATTTAAGAACACAAATGTCTACAGGACCAAACCAGCTTTATGACTGTAGCTTCTCTCTGTCGATACATAAAAATCAAGACACTTACAGGAACAGAGTTAATTCACCATTGCATATGCAGAGAGAATGGCTATAATAAAAATGAATGTGCTCCTTGGCTAGTATTTATTTTTCAAATGTTCCCACTAAAATCCTGGGTACAATAGTAGCAGAAGTGCAAGAAGACATTTCAGACTTTTATGGGTAAAAAAGAAAAGTAAATCATAAGAGAGGGAGAGCAGAGGAAATGAAAGAGATGGCATTTCCTTATGTAAAAAAAAAAGGAAGCACAATGAAGGCTAGACCAAGAAAGCTTTTCTGGTGTTACAGAGTAACACCAGGTTAAGGAGCATTCCTCCTTCTACACAGATTAACTTTGGAGCTCATAATATGTCTGCAGCTGGAAGAGGCTCTTGTAGATGTTCTCAGAGCAGGGGATGTCAGTGACTATTAGTTGACTGGTGTCCTGGCTTTGACTGGGACAGAGTTAATTTTCTTCCTGGTAGCTGGTGCAGTGCTGTGGACTGGATCTAGTGTGAGAATCATGTTGATAACACACTGATGGTTTAGTTGTTGTTGCTAAGTAGTGTTTATTTTAAATCAAGGATTTTTCTGTTTCCCGTTCCCTGCCAGCGAGGAGGTGCACAAGAAGCTGGGGGAGTGGGGGGGATGAAAGCATGGCCAGCAGAGCCGACCCAAACTAGCCAAAGGGATATTCCATTCCACAGAACACCATGCTCAGTACAGAAACTGGGGGGAGCTGGCCAGGGGCAGGGGATCGCTGCTGAGGAACAAGCAATTGAATTGTTCATTCATTGTCTTTCCTGGTTTTTATTTCTCTCTTTTTGTTATATTTGTTTCCATTACAATTATTATTTTATTTCAATTATTAAACAGTTCTTACCTCAACCCTCCGAGTTTTACTCCCTTCCCCCCCCCTAATTCTCCTCCTCATCCCACTGAGGGGGGTAGTGAGCAAGCAAGCAAAGAGCTGGTGGTGTTTAGTTGCTGGCTGGGGTTAAATCACGACAATTGGAAGTATGCAAGTCCCATTTATCCCCTCAACTCACTGTCCCTCACTTCAGGGGGAAGAAAAACTCTGACATACACAAATATTTTGATTCCTAAAATCAGGGATAGTTCTCTCAAGCATAAATATGTATTTTCAGTACAGAATCTGGTATGTTGCTATCAGCTAGCAAATGGTCTCTACTATATATATATAATTTCATTTGCTCACTTCTTTCCATAAAAAAAAAAGGTTATTCTGTCTAAAATACTTCCTCTGAGTTTATCAAGGGTAATAATTGATGTGATGCAAGTGGATCTAACATGCTTCAGGCCCTATTGCCACCCATGGCAGGAGGCAGCTGAGATTTTAAGAGGAAGAAATGGGGAGGCTCTGGCAGCAGCAGAAATGAAGTGGAGAAGGGAGGGCACAGCCACATTTACAACAGGGTGTTTGGGATGTTAAGAGTGACTCTTCAGCATCAAAGCTGTCCTACTTCCAGAGTCTTATCATATTTGCCAAAGTACAAGTCAGGGAAAAGAACTTGAGCACAACTCACATTCCACTGGAAGACTTGGTAATAAATAAATCACATCCCACTTCTAGAAACAATTTCCCATGATCAATAATGAATAAAAACCCAAAAGTCGGGCCCAAAGCAGCGCTGTGACAGCATGACACACAAGTGAGTGACAGCATGGATTTTGCTTCAGTAGCACAATCAGTGCCTGGTAAAACGTCACATTTCCCTACGACTCCAAAGGTGCTGCAGAATAGGAAGGAAAACTCAACATCCCCAACAAGGGCCCTGCAGCACAGCTCAAAGATGGATCAGGTTTTGAGTTAAAAGTGTTCTCCTGGGCTCAGAGCTGCCACACTGAGCAGACAGAACATCGCAGTAGCACACGAGTGCAAGTCTGGGCAGAGCAAACTGCTTGCACTGGGCACCTGGGCAGCTTCATCTCAGCACGAAGGCTGCCAAGACACAGATGATGCACCTTTGTATGCAAGTTCATGAGAATACTCCCCAGTAATGCCCTATATTTCTGGCAGCAGCCTCAGCTGGCCAAGTATTAACAAAATGTGGGGGTACTGATCATCAGATGCAGCACTTTGGGAGGAGGGGAGGAAGGGGAACCAGAGGTGGTATTTCTGCAGCAGATGTCCCAGTACTCTGGTCCTGCATCATCTCAACTACCTTCTGACATGCAACCCATTCTGCTGTCTGCATTTTTAGGGCATGCCAAGATTTAACTGTCAATTTCTATAGGCATTTTCAACTTGCAGCTTGTGCACAGCTGAATTTGAACTCTTCCACCTGTCTTTAGAGGTCCCAGTGAAAAATAGACAGTAATACTTATTCCTTGAGAGATCCAAGGGGAAGAGGTGTGATAAGAAATAACACTCAAAAAAGTTGCTGTGAAGGACTGATCCTGGATGAAAAGTTTGTATCATAGGGAGGAGTTGCTCCAATTCACATCTAAAGAGCCTGGATGTAAACTTTTGGGAGGTCCATAAAGATCCCTGTTGCTCTCCAGGGACATTAAGGCAGACCTATCCTGCAGGAACTGACCTGCTTCTTCTCCAGGAGGAGCCCTTTGATTATGTTGGATCTTGCTCAGACATAACCAAACCTAATTTTGACCAGTAGGAATGGGAGCTCAATTGCAGGATCAGCCACACAAACCAAGACCTTGCTGTCCTACTCATCTGGACCTGATGGAGTGGGTCCAGAGGAGGCCACAAAGGTGATCGGGGGGCTGGAGCACCTCTCCTACGAGGACAGGCTGAGGGAGCAGGGATTGTTCAGCCTGGAGAAGAGGAGGCTCCAGGGAGACCTAACAGCCACCTGCCAGCACCTGAAGGGAGCTTAGAAAATCCTGGAGAGAGCCTGTTTACAAAGGCCTGGAGTGAAAGGATGAGGGGTAATGACTTTAAATTAGAAAGGAGTGGATTTAGATGAGAAATAAGGAGGAAGTTCTTTACCATGAGAGTGGTGGAGCACTGGAACAGGTTGCCCAGGGAGGTGG
>JANHGN010018116.1:83252-98152 GCA_024605025.1 Megaceryle maxima
TGAGGATGTCCCTGCTCTCAGCAGGGGGGTTGGACCAGGTGACCTCTAGAGGTCCCTTCCAACCCAGACATTTCTATGTTTCTATGGTTCTATCTCTGAGCACTCTCATGCTGCCAGGGCTCAAGTAATTGCAGCATTCATAGTTATTATGGGCTGTCATTTAATGTAAACAGCTCCACATCCAGCTCTAAAATAGACAACTTCACAGATGAAAACAAAATCACAGCAGCACACATTTTTTTGTGTCCACAGTTTACAGTTTCAATGACTCAGCTACAAGCAGAAGAAAGTGCAAATGCATCCAGAGAAGTGTTTACTTAAAAGCCTTGTAAGAACCACTCTCACATAACTGAGAACACTTGTGCACCAACTATCTGAGAAAAACACCACATTTAAAAAAAAATAAACAAGCCACAAAGAAAAAGAGTCTAATTGGGAACTGTCTCAAGAATAGCTGACATGATGCCAAAACCCCACAATCCCACCACTTAAAAAGGAGCTGTGCTGCTGCTTTACCAGAGCTCCCGAGGACTTCTGCAGCCTGGAGAACTGGCTCAGCCTGCAGAGGACTTGGGAGAAGGGCACATGTCCATCAGCTCCCCTCCACCCCCTGTTGGCTTTCCCAGTAAACCAAGTCCTGATCAAAATCTGACAATTGAACCGCCTGAGTTCACAGTGCGTTTCACATTCCCACTCACACGCGGTGAGTCAGACAGCTCTGCAGAGCAGCACCGTGCTGAAGATCAGGAAGGGGAAAGAAAATGGGATGATGAACAAGAAGCAACCAGCTGCTCCCTCTCCCCAAAACCAGCAATAAGCTTTTCAAGTCTCTCTCTGGTTTCTTGTTAAAACCATGACACGAACAGAGTTATCCTGCCTTCCTCTGAGGACACCTCGACCCCAGGTTGGGGCTGTCAGACATCAGTACAGCTCCTACCAGGGTGAGCTACACCAGGCTCCCCTTCAGTGGTTGGTCCCACATGCCCAGCACTTCTACAGGACAGGCAGCACCCAATCCCCTGCCATCTCACCCCGGGTACATCCTGCACCAGACTTCCTCCTCCTCCTCCCGACAGGTGGAGTTGCCATGTGGGATATGAGGAGCTGGGCATACAGGTCCTTGCTGTATCTAAACAGGGGATGTGAAGAGGTTTATTTAGTATATGCCAGAGCTAGGATATATATCTAATCCTGTGGTCTCAAGGATCAGGAATAATTATTTTTGCCACTTGATGTGTAACTTGGGGTTTGGGGGTTGATTTTTTTTCTTCTGTAGCATCAGCAAGCAGCCACACGTAAAGGTGGATTTGGCATGGGAAGGTGCCTCTTGCTCCCATGCCCAGGATTTAACCCAATCACCAGGTTTGGGATCAAGAAGGAGGTTTCCCTTAAATCAAAGATCGTAAAGATGCCATCTTGGAAGAGAAGGTGAAAAATATAAAGGCATTACACTACCATAGGCCACCGGGCCATTTTTACTGCACAAATACCCTGTTGCTGCAGGACCCCATGCCACTGACAACATTCACAGTCTCTGCTTTCTACCTCTGACACATTGTTTTTTATAGTGTTTGGTATTTTAGGCTTAGAGTAAAGTACATTAAAGTATGTTGGAGGATTATCTGTGGCTTTTGAAGCTCCAGGATGTTCCTCTGAACCCCTGGATTGAATTTCTGTGTCAGAATTGCCTGAGCTGACAGTGGCCTCACACAGTCCTCCATCCTCCTGCTTCACCAGCTATGCAACACTGCGCATGGCTGAGAGAGGTACCTGCAAAATCACCCTGATGTGACCATCCTTACTGATTTACAACCGTTTAACAGGAATGCTCAGAGAAGCCAGCTGAGCAGCCATCATATGCCATTATTATAATGGCTTAGTCTCAATTAATTATTAGCTATATCTTTTACCAGCTGTCCTGCTATTTTATGTAGGGTCAGTGTTTAGTAAAATAGCTGTACCAATTTCATTCTGTTCTTTGTTTTGGCCCAGCATCCCCTTTTCCCCATCCTCTGAAGCTTTCTTAGTATCTCATATTATCACAGTAGCTATTATTAAGCCACAGCTTCCCCAGGAGTTTCTCCAAAGCACTTGGAAGCCCATTGCACAGCATCTCTAATTTAAATGCATTTGACTCCATAATACAATTTAATAACCACCACAGTTACAGTTTAGAATAAAAAATATCTTATTAGGTCTGCAGACTTGCAATATACAGTCCTGGTTTTTTTGGTTTTTTTCTTTTTTTTTTTTTTTAATTACCAAGCAGAAATATTTTTGGAACCTATTTGACTTTTCAATAACACTGCCATCAATTTTATCATGCCCACTTCTCTTGTGCGCCTTCTACCAGCACTAGACTCCTTTTAGTTCCTAATATCACATTTCTTTTAGTCCTAACACATTTTTATTTTCTTCTTTTGTTCTTTACTTCCCTAACCACATGCTTTCAAATAATATAATACTGCAACTTAAAAGATAAAACCCAGATCATTGGCATTATATTAATTTTCCTCTTTCCCCTTCTGTATACATTTGCATGCACATATGTCTGCACTAACAGCCACTGCCTGTCACCTGCACTTAAAGAAACATCTTTACCTCTATGATGGAACAACATTATGTATGTACATGTATCATTCATATACATTTACTGTCAAGTCACTGGCAGCCATCCAGCTGCCAACCTTACCAATATAGACAGAGAGACTGGAGAGGGGGCAGCCAGTGACTTAAGTGTCAATGTTGACTCAGAAACCAAGTTATTAATCCTCTCTGACAGGACAGGAGTTGTTTGGCTTTTGCATTACTCTTAACATGCAAACCAGTTGGTATTTGTTTATTAATTATTTATTTTGCAAAGCAGAATCATGGGTCTGTGGTATCTAATTGAACATGCAAGAAAAACCTCTCTGAGAACAAGTAAGTTCCCCTGTGTTTTCCTTCCCTGCCAGCTTTGCTCAGCACTAACACTGTCATCACAAGGTAACACAGCATCTCCACACGCTGGTTCCCCTCTCACCCCCCACTCAGGACC
This sequence comes from Megaceryle maxima, assembly GCA_024605025.1. NCBI lineage: Eukaryota > Metazoa > Chordata > Aves > Coraciiformes > Cerylidae > Megaceryle > Megaceryle maxima. Next base: position 86,290 of record JANHGN010018116.1, read on the forward strand.
ATGTCCATTCCTCCCCCAGCAAAACTGGGCGGCGGGACACACACACACACACAGGATGACACACATGACCACTTGTACCTCCTCCCAACCATGCCCCCAGGGGTAGCTTCAGCTTACCCAAAGAGGACACCCTGTGACCACAGATTGTATCTCTACCAGAGGAGAGAGATGCTCTTAGACCAAACAGCTCTTAAGGGCAAGAATAGCTTTTAAAGGCTGCAGATTTGTCACAGCTTAAGGCACTTAAGGTTATCAGCCTCATCATCTCCCCCCTGGCACTGGGGTCAGAAGCTACCTGGTTCAGCTCAGTGTCTGCTGGTCCTGGTGTGGGTAGATTCCTGTGGTATCTGACTTGCCCCAAACCACTGAGTCTGCCTGTCCCTGTGGCAGTCCCAACACACAGTGGGAAGGTAGGACTTATCTGTAGAGAAAGGTAGAGACTGTTGCTGCTTTGCTGGTGAAGCCAGGTAGGAGTAGAGCAGGTGGGTTTGCACAGAGAAACTGTGCCAGCAAGCTTCAGAAAATCAACAGCATCTTCTGGGATGCAGAAGGGCTTCTCTGCATTCATCCAAGCACATTGAGGCATTGATTTCATAAATGTTGACTTTATTTGGATGGCTACTCCATGATGCTCTCCATCCTGCCCGACTGCACCAGTCTCCCATGCAGTGGGGATGCAGGAGCTTAGTGCAGGGAGCCGTGCTGCCCGTCAGAGGGGGATGGAGGCAGGAGCAGAGATGCTCAGGGACAGGCCAGGCAGTAGCCAGGCAGGCTGTGAGCCCAGGCAGGCTGTGAGAGCTGCTCTGGAGGCTTGGCCAGACCTGAGAGCTGCTCTCCTGCTCCCTGATGCCTCCCCACAGCTCTCTCTCTCTGCACTCTCTTCCCTGCCCTCCAGTTCTATAGCTATAATCAAATCATAACTTTTATTAAATTTGAGATTACTTTTTAATGGAATCAATTTCTTGCGTGGTGCTTTTCCCTTCTGCCCCGCGGCTCAGCCACGCTCTGCACTTTTGTGGTTTTACTCTGGTTTTTATCTCTGCTGCTGCCCTAATGCCGAATGCTGGCTGCATAGGTGAGCACCCACGACCCTGCCCTGCCTGCTCCACAAGATGCAGTGTTTATTGTGTGGCCTCTGACAACGCTCGTCTCTTTGCCTGGTGCCATGGCAGACATCCCAGCTGAGGAGCACTGCAGGGGCAGCAGGATTTGTCCTGCCTTGCAGCTGGCAGCATGGATGGTGTTACCACCTCTGGGTTCAAGAAATTTTCCCCCGGAGGGAAGGGAACTCTCACATTTCCCCATGGCTTTGTCACTGCATTGGAATCCCTACATTAGACCCAAGTTACTCTGAAGCTTCTGGAACTTGGACAGGCTGAAGACACCTGCCACAGGCTCCTATCCTCTTAGTCATCCCCTGCTGGAAATCAGAAATTCAACCCAACCTTTTCGTGGTACCTGGCCAGGCTTTGTGAGGATGCCCACTCCACGACAGCCCTATAGGCACGCTCCCTCCATGTTACCAAGCGGACCACATGGATGCCACTGAGTCCAGCAGCTCGAGCCCAGCCTTCATAGCCTTCATAGTTTTTTAGTTTCCTAATAACTGTATTGCCCCAAATGGCTTCAACTTTGAGGTTTTATGTAACTTTCCACTCATATTCCCTGCCTCCCCTTCTGCTTATTCTATTCTCTTTCCTCCTACAACACCTACAGATTGTATTATATCCTCTGATGCAAAAAGGCCCATTCTGCTTTCACTTGGAGCCATATAATGACAACAAGAGAAAAAAACCCAACAAAACCAACAGTGACAATTTTTATTTGGTCCTCCCCCGGCTGATGTTCCGGAAAAAGAATTTAAGCTCCTAACTTTGGACCTCACATACAGATGTTCTGGGTCTTGTGGCTTTCTTGGTTAGAAACTGTATTTTCTAAGTCCTTATTTAGGAACAACAGGTCGGGCTGTCTCCTGGTTATTTCAAGACCTGGCTCTAGTCCAGGCATCTTTCTGATAAAAAAACCTTTCTCCCATTTTTTATAATACCTGAGTTTTGAAAAGATGGATTTTGTTCTGGTCTGGAGGCACGCGGAGCTTGGGCTCGTGGGCTTTCTGCTGTCTATTAGGTAGTTTCATTGAATTTCTGTGGGAATTTAAATTTAATTCCTCCAAAACAAATAAAGATGCATTATCTGGCATGGTTTCTTCAGATGAAGCCAAAGCAGCAGGTACTGAGCACAGTGATGTGCAGAGGTGCCCTGAGGATGTGTTAACCCCAGCATTTCCCAACCTGCTGTCTGTGAAGCTCAACACCCAACCTGCACCCAGCACATAGCAGTCATGGTGTGTCATGGGCTATAGACCACACTGGTGGTTAATTGTTCAAGACAACCACCCCAAAAATTCTCTAACCTGGCTTTTTGCTTCCATCAGCCTGCTTGATGTTCATGTCCCACCAGGAGCATCCTAAATATTTGTCCTGAACATGACACCTGCCACTATGTTCACACCACCATGTACCTGCTCTCCTCTTGGAGAAATAAAGCTGAGAGCTACTGTTTGACTTGGTCAGTAAGAGACAGTACCAGCTTTTCCTCTGTATCTGGAGAGTCCACCTACTGATGGAGTCCACCTATTGATGGATTCAACTGATTCAATTTTTGGTGGTTCTGTTCAAGCTGTCTCCCTGAATGCACTCAGATATCTTCCATGGTTGAACATCCGGACAGACAGAAGTGGGCACTCCAAAATTAACACATCTCTATAAGTATTCACAGCATTTAACTACTTCCAAAAGGGTATCAAATGCTATTTTTCTTTCAGAATTTGAGGGAGATTTATTATTGTTCTTTGCATCCATCCTAAGATGGGAATCCAGAGCTCTTTCTCCAAACGAGAGAAATATCTCCTGCTGTGACAACAGAACGAGAAGCTCTAAGTCTGTAGTTGTTCAGGTAACTTTCTCCTTTCTCCTTCTTTCAGAGTCTTATTTTATTTTTCAGCCAAGTCCATTCTGTGTGTATCTGTGCCTGTGAACAAAAGGATGTTATTCTTTGAGATTCATTTGAAATGCATTTCCATGGTCATTTATGAAAGCATAAAATTAGATTCAGTCCCAAAGCATGAGACACATCACCAAAAGATATATATATATGTATATGAATAGATATTTGTGCATGTTTGTGCGTGTGTGTCTGTGTGTGTGCAGTCTTTTAAGGACTACATTCCCTTTTTTGGCTGGGCACATGAGGTTTCTTCCTGCAAAGGGCGAAGTTTTTTCCAGTCTCACACAAATCACCAGGACTGAGGGAACTGCAGTTCTGTCGTAACGCTGCCTGTAATTAATAAATCATCTAAAAGGCAGAGCGTAACGAGTCCACTTTGAGGTCCAACAGGAGACTTCCAAGTATAGAAGTCTTTAAATTTTTTTTTTTTTTAAAGTCCATTTTAGTGTTTGCTCTCAGCTCCTGTGTTTCTGTTGCTAGAATCTATGAGGAAGCTCAAGTTTTGTAAATAGGAGCCCTCCTGTAGGTTTAGCAGGTAAGAAGTGGGACCTGGGAACAGCTGCAGCATCACTGAGCTCCATGTCCCCTTTCCCAAGCCCAGGGAAGAATGGGTTTGGTGGCATTGCCATGGCTTTTGCCATGCTCTGTTGGAGCAGCCAGGCCAGTGAAAGCAGCATTTCAAATACCAGTTTTCTGTCTGTTTTTTAAGCCTCAGGCTGCAATAAGTAATTAGCTCTCTGCATGTAACACTCCTCAATCGAGCAAATAAATCCTGTCCACTTCTATCCAGTTTTATTAAGTAAAATTCAGTCAGAAGATCATTTCCCAGAAAACCAACATTTTCATCCTATGGATGATCATCCACCTTGGTGACACCCTTTTTCAGCTGTCCTAGTCATTTCCTGACATCTCATGCCTGCCTTCCTGACTACCAGTATCTGTCTGACAGATAACTTTCCTGCCCTACACCCAAGCTCATTCAGAAATCCGTTTCTTTATTCAAGGTGTTCAGATTCCTTGCCCTGAGCATTATCTTCCTGGGCCTGATGGCTCCTGTATTCAGCTCTGCATGTCACCGTGTGCCCCTTGACTGCTCCTGCTTCTCCTGGGACTCAAGTAGCACAGCGGTCCCACAGCTCCTTCCATACTAGGATGTGCTTGAGAAGGTGGTAGCCACTTTTCTGCACCCTCACTGCTGTCCCAAGACACACGGTGACCTGGTAAATATCTCACCAAACAGCTTCTGGGCTGCTTATTTCCCAGCAGATGAAGAATACAAATGCAGTCCCTTAGTCTCCAAGGGAAGCACATTTTTCAGTGACACTTTCAAGAGGACAGCCTGTCCTTCCTCTAAAGCCATCATAGCGTAACACCGCAATCTGCAGACAAACATTATGCAAATGTCTCTTTTATAGCTGTAGTCAGAAATGTGTCTTTTCTTGTGCTTCATTAGGACATTGGCATAAAACGTCATTGCAGCCTCTGAGATTTGCATTCTTTCCATCAGAGAGACAGGTTTGTTTTCTAGTTTACGCCTGGTTTCCATTCTGTAGTTTTTAGAAGCCTGGTTTTGCTCCTTGCTACTCAGAGGACCCCACTGGTGGCCCAGTTCTCCATGTCTAAGTATTTACCAGGCTGCTGTGTTTCCTTCTCAATAGTCCATAAGCCACCTACACCTCCAGTGAAGCTGCATCTGGAAGAGAATAATTGCAAAGACTGAGTGGAGTCAGTTCTAGGTTGGCTCTGGGTATTATGCCATCTTCAGACCCTGACTTTTGTCCCTATGGTGGTCCCAGTTCACTTCTCCTTAGCTGGTCTGGGCTGTGTTCACAGGTTGCTCCAGATCTCAAAGGTGCAGGAGTAAGAATGATGTTCCCAGCATCTGTTGGTCTGCTCTGGAGAGACCACAGCCCCTGGGAAAGTGTTCACCTATTTCAAACATGCTTAGTACAAACATACTGCTATCCATGTAGCAATAAAAAAATTAAAGTTTTCTTAAAAGTGAAGCTGCTTTGCCAAAAGTCCTTGAATTTTGGCCTTATGACCCTTGTATCCTGCTGTGTATTCCATGGATGCTGACAGAATCTGGATCTTTATGTGGTTTTCCCCGTAGTTCATTGCTTATGGACATGCTGTTATGTGGTGTTTCTGCACATGTCCTGTGGCCACTGCCATTCTCTGTGTGGATTTCCTAGAGCTCTGTTCAGGCCTTGTCTGCCATTGAGCTATCTCTCCCAGTCCAACCAGTCCAGACCAGTCACAGCTGTATGTGCTGTGTCCCCATACTGTTCCAGTCTTTACTATGCTGGTCACCCTCTAGCTCCAGCTCATGATATCTCATCCCTGAACCTTCATCCAAGGCATTTGTATCCCAACCCAGCACTGAGCAGAAGGGTGAGGACTTTCAGGCATGGAAGGTCTCATTTGGAAGGAACATGTTACCTCTCATCCTATTTTACTGTCTTTGTGAGTAATTCTGTCCCATTCCAGTACAGGGAAGAAGAATAACAACAATAAATTGACTTTTCAGCAATTTGTAAGAAGAAATTGGCAATTCCTCTTCATGTGCCTCTCCCCTCTACTCACTGTGTGAAGCTTCTAATGTGTTAAGGTAGGGAAGCTGACCCCAGCACCAAGGCTGGCCCTAGCATGGCTGTGCCCAGCTGCATGCCCAAAGGATGATGCTTGGGTGGGAGAGCCCCACCGTGTGCTCCCAGGAGGATGGGAACGGGCATCACAGAGCAGATCTGATCCTGGGTTGACTTGCATGATCTGGGTGATGCTTCTCCATCCTCTGGTGTAATGTACCAGTAATGCCATTTCCTTGAAGTATGAAAAGCAGAGGTGATACACAGGTAAATATAGTGCCTATATAGGAATATGTAGGTAAATCTAGTGCTAACTTGGTGGGAAAGCACTGGAGGAATACTAAAAGTGAGTTGTTTGGTTTAACAGAGTACAATCTGTACCTGAGTTCATTACTCTGTCAGAATATATGCTGCTTGAGGGCATTTGATAATTATTTGTGTCATTTATTTATAGCCACTTTAAACAAGACTAGGTCTGATACATATTTTGTAGAGAGACACTCACAATGTGGTATTTGTGTAGGAAGCTGCAATGGTGTTCTAATTGTGAAATGGAAATAGTCATAAGAACCTCGTCTGGCTTTTAATCCTGAACATTGATAATCACCATTCTATTGAGAAGCATTTTAACATGTTCCTGCAAACTCTGCTGAAAACAAACACAGGAAATTTTACCCTTGAATATGTTTTGCAAAAAAATAGTGAATGAACCTGAACACACTGAATCAATGTTGGGTTTTTTTTGCATCCTTGGCAGCAAGCGTCTTACTCAAATTTCTGTTAAGTTCTGGAAAGGCTGTTTTGTGTCAAGAAACAAAAAGTCAGCCCCTTGGATGTTCTTTAACAGATGTTGCCCTTCTGATTAAAAGCCCAAATAGTGGCAAGCCCTCACTAAACTTGAGGTTTTCAAAGGATTCCTTCTGTACAAATCTGGTAATTAATAATCTAAAAAAAAAACCCCAAAAAACCAAAACAAACAAACAAACAAACAAAGAAAAAAACCAAAAACCAAACCCAAACAAACAACACAAAACCCTAAAAACAGATGTAGACCAAAAATTTTGGTGAAAATGGACAATCTCCAGAGGCCATGGGGGTTGAAGTGGGGCCAGAGGAGCCCCAGCAATGCTGGGAGGGCTGGAACCCCTCTGCTGGGAGGCCAGACTGGGAGAGCTGGGGGGGTTCAGGCTGGAGAAGAGAAGGCTCTGGGGAGACCTTCTGGTGGCCTTTCAGTGCTTCAGAGGACCTGTCAGAAAGATGGGGATGGACTTTTGAGCAGGGCCTGGAGGGACAGGACAAGTGATGGTGTGAAACTAAAAGAGGGACATTTAGGCTGGAGAGAGGGAAGAAATTGTTGATGCTGAGGGTGGTGACACCCTGGCCCAGGTTGCTCAGAGAGGTGGTCGCTGCCCCATCCCTGGAACCATTGCAGGTGAGGTTGGATGGGGCTCTGAGCACCCTTCTCTGCTTGTGCATGTTCATGCTCAGTGCAGGTGGATAGCACTAGACCTTGAATCAAACCACTCTATGATTTTATGATTCTATTATTCTATTCCATGACTTTATGTTTCTATGATTCTATGCTTCTATGATAAGCAGCTTGCCCAGGAGGTTACCAAATCCTGCTCCTGCAGTGGTTTCTCTGTAGACTCTCCAAGCCCAGCACATGGAGACCACTTCCAACAGCTCCAGGTTGCAAAGCCATTTCCATTATAGAGTGCTGGAGAGGCTGTAGGATGGGTATGGAAATTAACAGTATTGGCTCAGGCATCCTCACCCACAGATCCTGGATCAGCAAAGGATATTGGTACAGGGAATTAGGGCTAATATAGCTTCTGAATCCAAGCCACATGTCAGCACCAGAATTGCATTTCCCAGGTGTTTGAGGCAGTGTGGAAGGCAGCTGGAGCTGCTGAGTAAGTCTGCACCTTTTATTTTAAAAACACCCATTATTTTCTGTTATATTTTGGCTAATGGAAGCCATTCCTTTAGGGCAGGACAGACAGAACAGGAGGGGATGCACTGGCCAGCAGTGACAGGCTGTGTGTGTTTGTACGTGTGTGGGAGTATGCTGGGAAAGCACCAAAAGCCTTTGATACTCAGGTTCATCATGGGTAACACATCCACAAGTGGGACACAGGAACCTGTTGGGGTTCACATGCAAAGCTCCCAAAGCCTACAGGAGGCTGCAGATGAGTCCCCCCCAGGAGCTGTGGGTGCACTGTCCATCAGTGTCCATCAGTGCCTCAGACCATCACTCTTGGCTGGGGTACAACCACACCCCACTGCTCTGTTTTCACTGGGAGAGGCCAGGCAGTGAGAGTCTTCTCCATCAGCTCCCACATGCTTCCAGGCTGGTGCACCATGGGGTGGCAGGGTCCATGCTGGCACAGTGGCAGTGGGTCTGGCTCCTCCGGCTGTGCTGCTCCAGGGCTTGAGGGCATGCTGGTATTGCCTGTCAGGGAGATTGGTGGGATCTGAGCTGCCAAACTTCCCGAGTCATTTACAAAGCACTGTTTGCCCACCCCTGCTCAGCGGTGATGAATGGAGTTATTATATCTGCACAATCTTATCCTGCCCCCCAGCAAAACTCAGTGGTGAATTGAATGTTGCTGGGGAAGGCTAGCAAAGCATATGGAGCAGTGATCACATTTGTCTTTCAGGGAAAGGAAGAATTGAGGGCTGCAATAAGCAGCATTAAATCGCCAAGCGTGCTGGATTACAGCTCGGCAGCTCCCTGCCTGCTGTGGTCTTCCAGTAGGTTTCCATTGCCTTCCCATCATCTTGGGCATCCTGGAGACTGGGAGTGGTCACTGGGGCTCTCCTCCCATCTTCTCTCACACCTCTTGTGCACCTCAGCTGGGAAAATTGGCTTGGGTGATCCTGGTCTGCAGTGGAGTCACCTCATCTGACAGGAAGGACTCTTTCCTGGTTGGGTTGACCAGTGGACATGGGACTCTTTTCTCTCTACCCCACCACTTCCCTGCTCTGGGAATGCTATCTCCCCAGGCAAGACAAAGGGTATGGGCACCTTGTGGAAATGACCTTTCCTGCATGCACACTATAGCACTCAGCCACATGCTGACCAGATGGGGCTAATTAATGAGTATGAATTAGTTAATACTACTAAAGCACTTAGAAACTATTAATCATCACTTGCTGAACCCTTACACCCAGTACTGCCTCTGCAGCTGCAGTCAGGATGGACAGTTCTGGGGCAGAGGAGTCACCCCCAGTTAGCATGAGGATGCAAGTCTGGAGAAGGACTTGCAGAAACTGGTCTGGACCCTGAAACTGGTGGTGCTTGAGCTCCTGTGCTCCTCCAGTGTCTTTATGAATGGATAGCACTGTGGTGTGTGTGGTGGTAGGGGCGACGTGCACGGTGAGGACAGCAACTGAGGTTGTGTGTTTATGGACAGGGGACTGTTCAGCAGGGTGTGAGCTGTTTGTCAGAGGTGCAATCAGAAGCACTGATCCCCTCCAAGCGTCTGCAGCAGCGCAGTGCTCGGGGCGCTGAGTACCGGGGCACGCCGGTGTCGAGATGATAATCAAGTGGGTGGGACCTTTTTGGGGAGCGTGGGTACTAGAGGGTGGGCACTTTCGCTGGAAAGCACGCGTGCTCTGCATCGAACCCTGCAGACACCCCGAGAGAGCCGCAGGGGTGGCTCAGGGGTACGGCCGCTGGCACAGCCCCCGCAATTGGGGCGCGCACCCCTGCCGGGGCCAGAGGAGAGCAGCGGCAACGGGGTGACGTGATTTATGGCTCCCAGGGGCTGCGTTGGGTGGGCTGCGCCTCCTCCTCCCTGGCGTGGGCTGTGGGAACCGCAGGCCTTCCCGTCCGTCTGTCCGTCCATCCGCGGAGGCGGTGAGCGGCGGCGGCTCGGTGGGATGCTCCGCGGAGCAAGGCTCGGGGCTCTGCCGAATCCCGGCGGAAGGAGAGTGTGGGAAGAACTGCTGGGAAAGTCTCAGTCTCGTCCCCTCGGAGCCCCGAGCAGCTAAAGCACGAACCCCCCTTCCCTCCCGTCGCCCTCCCTCTCCCTCCCTCCCCTCTGCAATGCCAGAGCAGAGTTTAACTCCATGTGTGCTGGGACTGGTGGTGAGGGACATACCTCTGCCCTTGCAGGGGACACTGTGGTCACTTGCCCCACAGGAGCATCCTCACAGCCATACCACCAGCATCAGCTTTCTCCACTCATTAAAGCTTCTGAGCGACTGGACGGCGAGTCCCGGAGAGGGGGTGGAAAAGGCCCTTGCTACTGCGTCGAGGGGGGATTAGAGGCTGGAAAATGAACAAGGCAGTTTCTCATCGTGTCAAAGCACCACAGGCCCCTGTTCCTCTCCCGGCAGTGCAAGGGCGGTGCAGACTGACAGCCCTGCCAAGGCGCTGTCACAGATTTCCTCTGCAGTATTAGAGGAACGGGGAGAGATCTCGGAGAATTTGCATTAAAAATGGTCACGTTGGCATTTGCTTCTTGCTGAACATTTCTGCTCTTCAAAGAACCACGTATTTTCGCAGGAAAAAGGAAAGTAAGGAGCAGACTGTCCCAGGTATCAGGCCGATGCTTTTGTCCTGAGCAATTTTCATCTTAAGAATAAAAGAACTGCATAAAGGAAAATACTGCTGAGCACACTTGGTTTGCAATTTTCCAGCCTTTAAAGCCTGGTCCCATCACTTTCCTCCCAGCGCGGCTTGTTCTCTGGCCCCCGAGGACACTGTTTCCTTGCCAGATACTAATTTTCAAACCTCAGCTCTTTCAGCCCGTTCCAATAAACATCACAAGAATGTTTCTAAATAGGGAATGTGCATTTTTTTTTTGCCTTTTTTTTTTTTTTTTTTTTTTTTTTTTTTTTTTTTTTTTTTTTTTTTTTTTGTTCTTCTTAAGCCTTAAGAAGGAAGGCAAGATTTTGCAAAATGTTAAAAAGGATTATTGAGCAGTGAGGCACCATTTGTCCAAGTGGTGGAGGTTTGGGGAGGTAATGAAGGGTTAAACCTATTGAATCTGGGTAGGTGACCCTGGCTGAGGCTGTAAAGTCAAAGATTGTTGCCCTGGCAGTAGGGGTGAAATTAGGATGGTGGGTACTGAGCCCGCTCTACCTGGCTCTTTGCAAGGATGGGCACTTGTTGGGATGCTGAAGATGAACTCTGAAAATGGACATTATGATCATTTCGTTTCAGGCAGCCTCAAGTCATGTCTCTTGCGCTTCCTTTCCTTCATTCCACCATCCTTGGTAAAACAGGGCTGAGCCAAGATGATGGCTTTAGGCACTGAGAGCAGGAGATCCTCTGCAACTGCATGAAGAATGCAGGCTGCTTCTGCTAAGCTGCCAGGCTTATTGGTGATTATTTTAATTAAGTGGAAGCTTATAAATGGCTCTGTAAACAAAGAAGCTGCTGGAAAGCTCACTGCCTCCTAGCTGCACCATGCCAGGCAGTTTTGGGTTCGATGAGATGACTGGCTGTGGCATTGCCTGCTTCATCGGCCGCATCTCCAGGATCCGCTCCAGGATGGCCCACCAGCAATGCTGGCACTGGTTTGGATGCTATGGCAGCTCTGTGGGTGAGAAAATTGCCCAAAAAGATCCAGTAAATAGTTCAACATCCCAGAAAGAAACCATAGACAAAGAAAACCTTGAGCAGAAGGTGTTGCAAAAGCATAGTCCTTTACCTTCTTGACGGGGAGATTGAGAGCTGAGGTGGTTACGGTGTGTGAGTGCCCTGATGTCTACAAAGCAAAGACAAATAAATTAATTGTACAAGATAGATACTTTTCTGGGTCCTGTGCTTTAGCCAGCCATAAATGACCAGCTTGTTTCCAGAGTGTGGAAATTCAGGTTCTACTCTATGATCTGATGACATTTCCTGGCTTCAAATGTGTTCTCTGAACCCATAGAAATGATGGGAAGGGAGAAGTGCTAATCTACAGATAACACCTGCATGGAGGGCTACAGTACCTGCCAAATTTTCTGCAATGCAAGGTGGAATGCAGCGAATGATCCAATGCACTCGCATTGTGCAGCTACCCCTAGGCTGTCTTAATAAAATAATATAATTTTAATGTAAAAATGAAGCAGAGAGATGTGGGTATTTTGATCATTAATATATCTGCCTGTTCCAGCTGATTCCAGACCCTGGAAAGCATTCCTGCCCCTAACTTCCCATTACAATGTTACCTCATTTAACTTACTCAGGGTTTTCTTTTTTCTTTCTTTTCTTTTCTTTTCTTTTCTTTTCTTTTCTTTTCTTTTCTTTTCTTTTCTTTTCTTTTCTT
>JANHGN010018117.1:16312-36840 GCA_024605025.1 Megaceryle maxima
TTTTGTTTGTTTTCTTGTTTCTTTTAATTTAAAGAAGACTATTTAATGAAAGAGAAGTTCATTGGAAGGTTAACTGCTGATCCTTTAGCATGTATTTATATTAAATCTACAGTATAGTTTTTATTGTATTTAGCTGAATGTTTGAAATCAAGGTTCATTTAAAATACCTTAAGAGTCTTTGTGAGAAAAAGACTAATAAAAATGTAGCCTTTGAAAAAATGGAAGTGAAGTATAACTCAATATAGACTGCCAGAGGGAAACCTCTGAGCATATACACACTGCTGTTCTTTGTAAGATGCAGGGCTTGATATTCTACAGCCTTACTCGATGACCACTTTTCCTTTTTAATTTTTTATTTAAGAGGAGTGAGGGAAAGTGATGTCTCCAGAGGTATATTGTGAAACCAGACAGCTCCAGTGGAACAGTCTGCCTTTCTCTGTTTTAATTTGATCTCCCAGCTCTTAACTGAAAACAATGCAAAAAAAAGGTTTGTCTCTTCCCTTACTCTAAAATGCTTTCTTCTAGATTTTAATAACATTTAGTTGCATTTTTGCACATGCATTTCTGACAAAGAAACACGGGGAACTGAATGAAAAAATTTGCTATAGTGCTATAAATATCCATGACTGAATGGCTTGGGTTTTGTGGAGTCTTTTGAAGGTAGTTTGTTTAAACCCATAGGTAATTGTTTATACCACATTCCAGCACAGTCTAATCATGGAATGACCTATAAAAGCTGGGAATTAGTTCAGCTGATACCTGGAAGAGCAAGAGATTGGCTTGGTTCTTATGTCTTTGAATGCATTTAAATCTTTGAACAATATTTGCTGTTTCGTAGCAGAGAAATATTAGAAAAATCAAGAAAAGAAGGTTGTAATCCCTGTTTATATATATTAGTAGGTTTAGAAGTTATCTTTGAATTGCCAAGTGTTTCTGTAGTGGACAGTTGTAGTAATTGCTTTCCCCAGTTTCTCTTTGTGGCTCATTAAAATCCAAGATATTTTAGATTCAGTAAACTGACAGATCTTTATATCCTCTGAGCAGAGAGGCTAATTCCTTTACCTTGAAAATGTAAGTGTTTGATGCATTAAACTCCGGTGGGTAGAAAAACTCAGGCAATGCTTATGATTTAAGTCATATTTGACAGATTCTGCCTGTTCAGATTTGCAGCTATGGATCACTATACCACCATAAATGTCTGTACTCCAGTCTTGAATGCTGCATTAGCTGTTCACTTTTATTTTCTGTTTCTTTGAGTCAGATGATACATGGACATATTTGCTAAAATACAAATAATATGGGCCACTGCTTTTTGACCCAGTTTAGAGGTATGCAGATCTACTCAGAGACTTTATTTTAGCAAAGATAATTGGTAGCATCAATTTCTTACACTCCTTTTTGTAAGTTTGTGGATGGACAATCATGCTCAGTAAATCATTATCCCGCTCCCTGATTTTTCTTGGTCTTTTTGACATATCTGTTAATGATGCTGAAAAAACCTTAGAGAGTTAAGAGAAATAATTATTGGAAGTAATTAATGATAGTTTGAAGAAAAGTTTCAGTACCTTAAGAGCAGTAAACTATATGATAATATTAAGTCTTTATTTACTGCACTTGCTAAACAATTATGTATGAAAGGTTTAGATGTATGCTGTATTTTATGTCTTTTATATGTGCCCTGGAGAATTTTCAAGTATTGTAAGAGGAATACAGATAACTTGCATCAATAAATAGACTATTTGCAGAGCTTTTTTTTTTCAGTACTCTAAAAAGTCACTATTCTGTATTTGCTCCTGACCAATTATGAGAGCAATGATGGTCCTCAACGGGAGACGTTAGTGGGAGGTTGCAACAGTATTTGCCATAAATATCTTCATGGCATCATTGTGATGTATTTTTTTGTGTTTAATTTTGAAAGAGAGAACCGTATTGAAGAAGTGTGTCCAAACTTCTGAAGCTATGTGAAGTTTAAGAGGAGAACTCCTAGTTTAGCTCTGTAATAGTATGCCTTCTCTGCCTCCCCCCCCAGTGATCGTAATGAGGGAATTGCCCCTTAGAGCTGAAGCATATTGAATATCATTCCTTGTCAGTCATTAATGAGGTGGTCATTTAGAAAAGAAGCACTGGATTAAGCCTTAACAATATATAAATCTTTCTTACACGTCTTCCTGTAAAAGTTAACAAATGGCCTAAAGGATCAACAGAGAGTGTTTGCTCCATCACAAGCACATCACTCATTCAGCACAGCTTATCTTCCGTCATACCTCAGATTCTGGTGATTGAATATCTGTATCTCATGAAATTAACTGCAAAGTCAAATTTAACTCTTCCCAATTTTGTATATAAATGCAGAGAGCCTAAGAGAAACGCTTAGAAAAGAAGTTATTGAGTTAATTTTTGTTCAGAATTTGATCTTAATAAGCAATAATGAGTAGCCAACGTTAGTATATTAGGCAAGTAGCGCTAAATGATTTACATTTCCTGTATCTACAGTAGTTTCAAGATATGCTATCTGTGTAAGGATCTAAAGCAGTAGCCACACCAGTAAAGCTTACCTTTCAGGTTATGTTTAGTCCTCTGTCCTTTAGGGGCACTAAGTTTGATTTACATTCACACCATTTGGCAACTCTAGCTGAGAAATCATTCAAAGGTAAGAAATTGCAAAGAAGAGATGAATATGAATGCAATAGGAATAAAAATGAAAAGAAGATGCTTGGCTTGCTGTAGTGTTGATATTCTGTACTGTCAGTAACTGCAATAAACTCAGCAGGTCTCCGCAAGGTAGCGATTTTTTAAGCATTAAACTTCTTGTTGTGCAGGTAATTTTGGCTACTTCTGCAGTCACTTTTATGATGGGGGAATTTTTTAATCTCTGTGATTCTTTTCTCAGTGCGGCCTTAAGAAAACAAAGACAATTATAATAAAAGAACAAAGGATCTTTTGCTGTAACTGCCACATGTATAAATATCTTTATGTTCTTCTCTTAAGGAAGAATTCAGGAAAAGAAGAATTGTTATTTTACTAACTTCAGATTGGGTTATCATCAGTAAAATGTCTATGTTGTTAATTTTCAGCAGGCTGTACTTCAGTAGAGGATTCTTAGATTTAGAGTTTCTGTATCTTCAGTGACCTTTTATTGGCTCAGCTAATCAAAGTCTCCCTGAATGATCTTATAACAGGAATTAGCAGGGAGTCTGTGGAATAATGACTGGAGGTGAGTTAGAAATTAAAATCATATTAAAGGTACAGCATTGTTCACCCATCAAGGAAAGGTGTAACACTGAAGAAGCTCCCAGGGTGAAGTGCAACTGCTATGCAAGGAATTCATTCCCCAGTGGTTCCGGGGGCAACACTGCCTGCAAACAGCATGGGGGGTGGAGTGAAGACTCCGTGGCCAGGGTCTGTGAATCACTGCAGAGATGTGAACCTTTTAGTGCTGTGGAACTGATAAGCTGCATATTTATCACTCATGGCTAACAGTCTGTCAGTTTTTGACAAAGTGCTGTCCTTTGTGTGAACTTTGATCATTATAATGTCATTATAATACCCAAACACACTGCCGTCCCAAAGGCTACCCACCTCCAAAGTGCAACCACCCCTCACTGAGTTTATGGCCTGAATTTTATCTATACCTTCAAAAGTGAAGCGAGCAAATTTTACACCAATCATAATACAGCTTTTTATAACTGAGTTACTCAAGCTCCACCGTGAAGATAAAAAAAATATAAAAATGGCTTAAGACAGGGGGAATGTTAGGGAAGATACTATTATGAACAATGCAGGGAAGACCATCACAAATCACTTCTGCAATCAGTTGACAGGCTGAGCCTCTCTTTCCCCTCACAGGGGTGCCTTTGGGTAAGATCTGGACTTTCCCAAGTGCTTTCTCAGAAAACTTAGAAGTCTCTATAGAGCTATTTTATAACTTAATGCTTTTTGTAACCAAGCTATATTACAGTCTTGATACTTGCACGTGCTTTTGCAGACAGTATATTTATCACCAGCAATCCATAAGAACCCTGTTGCTTTGTCAAACTGCACCGTTCCTGTAGCCAGTTGCAAACATCTCTCGTTGGGTGCCTTGTGTGAGAGTGCAACCAGACAGAAGGTGCAGTGCTATCGAGTGCATCCGTGTAAGCAGATTTATAGTGCTAAATAAACTGCAGCCTTCACGTAGCTGGCTGAAAGCACGACCAGACAGAAGGTTCAGCACACTATTCAGTGCATCTGTGATACCGGATTCATAGCGCTAAATTAAACCACATCCTTCACGTAGCTGGCTGCAAGCACGACCAGATGGGGGGTGCAGTGCACTACTGAGTGTATCTCTGTTATCAGACTCATAATGCCAAGTTGGACATCACTCAGAATCTAAGCCTAACTGCCCTCAGCCCCTCTGATATCTGAGGACGAGCTGGAATGCAAGCAGGTTTATTTTCTGCCAAATTACTCTACCTCTTAACAGAAAATTGTTGTAGTCGGCAGGATTGCCATGGATAAAGTGCTGCAAAAATATGCCTGGGCCACTTCCCAGGCTGGGAAGGGATGCACCCAACAACTTTGGAAGGATGAAGAGAAACATACTCTTTTGGAGACTTTGGAGTGAGTAAAGGCATATCATATCCTGACTGACAAAAAGGCACCAAATCTGTTGTGCCCTCTGGGCGATTTAAAACGTATAAGTGAGACCAACTCCCAGGGAGAAAGGGGAGCTCATCAGGTATTGCAACCCCTGATTATAAACTGAAGATCAAAACCTAAATTCAGAAAATAAGGAACTTAAAATATTATTGGCTTTGGCTCAAAGGTGAGAGAGGCAATTATAGGAAATCCAAAATCTTGCACTGAGCCAAATACCATCCTCAGTCTCAGCTAAACAAATTTGTAAATTAATACACTGTACAGATCCCAAAACACAGGACAGAGACATTTGGAATGATGATGACAGTGAAGTTCTGGTGGAATATTCTTACCATCCTTCAGAACCTGTGCCTATGCGACCATTGGTTAGAACCAAAGACACCAACACAGGAGATGGTAACACTCACATTGTGTGTCAGGGTTATTTTTGCTGTAATTTTGCTTAGTCTCTGAATTAGCGGAGTTGCAGGAAAAGTGTTTCAAACATGCAGAGAAATCTGAGAGAGAATATGTGTATTGAATTTCCCTTGGGGGGGATGGGGGCCAGTCTTACTAAGTGAGGAAGAAGCAGGAGCCTATCGGGATCCTGAAGTGATACCCAAGGACAAGCTGGAATGCAAGGGGGTTTATTTTCTGCCAGATTTACTTTACCTCTTAACAGATTTGTCACACATTTGTCACCACAGTATTTTCTTTACTTTTTGATTTGGTTTGCCAAGTAATGTCAGTAAGGCTACATGTATCTACACTTTTCTTCCAATAACTTTTGAACCTGTTAGTCAATAACAGTCAAATGATTAAATCAAATGATAAATGCTTTCCAAAAACTGGGTGCCTACAGACTTTATGGAAATCTCCATGCCTGTGAGAGGAAGAGGACTCAAGTTAGTTTTCTTTCCTGCTTCTCAGTGGGAGTGGGTAAAAGAAGCAGACAAAATTTGACTAGTGTATGTTATCTGTGGCAGCAGCTGACTGGCCAGTCAGCACTGCACATAAATTCTGGATTAGTCCCGGTATGTACTGTTTGTTATCCAGTATGTGTCCTATGGAAGATAAGAGAAGTTAAAGAGCAAATAACACATAGGACAGCAGACAAATTCTGCTGTTCATAGAAATGTAAAATAGCTGTGTAAAAATTAATTAGTATAACCATCACTTTGGACCTTGATTAATACCATTTAATTTTATCTCCTCATTTTTTTCATGATAAAGTTTTCAATCATAAATGTTCTATTTACATGGAGCAGGTTTCTGTGCCTTTGGAAGGGATTGACTGTAGGGGATGAACTATAAAATCTATCATAGTTTGGTTTACTCTGTGACAGTGTGTGGAATTGAAGGTTCTCTGCCTAAGTGGATTACATGAGAATTACATTCATAGGATTCTTTTTGCCATAGGCATCATGGTTGAGGGGAGAGCTATGAACCCCTTTCTCCAGAGACCTCTTTATGCTTGTATGAAGATATGTTTGATTCCAGTTCAGTATTCAGTTGTGCTTTGTTCTCCATCTCCCACTCTTGGATGAAGATTATTTGAGAAGTCAGCTGCATAAAACAGCTCTTAAAATGCCAAAATTCTTTTCAACCTCAGTCAATTAGATTTTCGATATGAGTAGAATTAAGAAATAAATGTAACATACTAAGATTCTGTTGACAACAGATAGCAGAATATCAACAGTTCCTTTATTTTGCTGGTTACCGTGGAAACAGTCAAGTGTGAGATGTTGCTGACAGAACTGCAGACTGCAGCAGCAATCGTTAACATTAGAAGGGCTGCACTTTGCACTTGATATATCTGAAAAGTAACAGTGGGCATTTTTTCTTGCATTCAGTTGTCTGTTGTTTTCAATGGGATAAGCATAGGCTAAACCAGGGAATGCTTGAAGTATGGATTGTTGTTAGATTCAGGCTCTGGCTATGGAAGTATTAATGCTTATATCTCACTTTTTCTGCTGGTGTGTATATGTTTGCACATGGTTAGGCTTACTTGGCAGAAGCTCAATGGAATATAATGGTATAATACCTTTTATGTGAGAAGAAATGAAAATGAGATTTCATCGTGGTTCTCATGATTGATGAGTTTTGTAAAATGAGAGGGAGTCCAATTACTAAACGGTGTTTCAGGCAAAAAGATCACTGAGTTTCTCAGTCACTGCTGACTGCTAATCAATTTGTTGAGTGATGATTAAAATGTTTTGCTTTGACCTAAAATGACTTAGCAGTTTGAGTCCTAGCTAAATGACTCTTTCTGATAAGGCACCACATTCCCTTTCTGTATATAAACTCTCATTTCCCTTTTTGAAGAAGAAAAATTCTGAGTTGCTCTTTTAGAGTTTTATAATTCCCTCAATTTTCCATTTTTTTTGGCATTTTCATAATACTTAGATCACTTTTTGTTCACAAAGGTAGGAAAAGAGGATGAAATATGTCAGCGATGAAGAAGACGCTCATGATTTAGGAATATGTTTTAAGACCTTCCTCCTTAGAATTTTGACATGCTCATATTCTGTTTTATAAAGGGCTGTGGGGACAAGAGTGCAAAAAAGTTCATATGTATATGCAGGTGACTTTGTGTTCTATTCTAGATAACAAAATCCTAGATAAGTCAAAAGATAAAACACACTAAATTGTTATAAAAAGCTTTTGGATTTTTTTTTTTCTATAAGAAAATCATGCAAGAGTGCCAGCATATTACTATTTTTTTTCTGTGTTGTTTAGATATTATTAGAAAATATATAATTATATAGTGATCGTAATATTTTATTACCAGTCCAGCACAGCAAATTCCAGAAAAAAGCAAATGCTAATTGAGTGGTATCCCATATGCAGGTAGCCCAGATTTCAGTGCAGCTCTTCAGATGCATACAGGTGATGCATGGTATGATTCAATACTTTACAAAGATTTATCTAACAGTTAGATAAGATCATACCAAAATTTAACTTGTTTGGTCTGGACAAAAATGTTCTGCTACATCTAAGTGTCTAGGTAATGGACAACATTGAAGATAAGAAACCTTTCCCTCACAGTAACATCTGAAGCCCCTGAAACCACTGCTTTTGAAAGTAGTTTTATGGCAATAAAGCTTTGTGCACAGGCCAGGTATGATTCAAATACAAAATTTTGGTCAAAGTCCCAGCTTAAAAACTGTAACTTTAAATTTGTTAATGGTCTAAAATCTGGACTTCTTAGAAGTACTGTTTGTGAAGTGATTCAAACCCTCAGAAAGCTCTTAATACTCCCAAATAGGTTTATTTATGCAAAAGTTAAATTTGCTTTAATTTTTATTTTGAGGGAACATTAGCTTAAACAAACTAGGATATATGCTAATTAGATAATATATTCTAGGTTAGAGAATTGAAATGTCTTCTAACAAAATATTGTGATAATTTTTTACTGGTCTGTATTTCACTTACAAAATTGCAGAGAATACAGTGGTAGTAAATTTGTAGAATTCTTATTTCAGAGTTGATTTTCCTTTGGTTTGATCATATTTAAGAAAGTGAGTAATTCAGGGCATATATAAATCAATAAATGTTACTTTGATGTATTAGAAGAAAAAAAAAAAAAGATATTCCTTATGCAGGGTTATTCTGTTTTTCTCTTTCTGAATCTTAACTAAAACATTCAAACACTATAAATATTCCATTAAAATAAAATATGTAAAGTCAAATGCAGAAAGTAGTATCGAGTCTTTATCTGAGTATGAACATCTAAAGGAGCAGAACATGTAATACAAAAACTTTCTTGAGAAATGCAAAGGGGGAAAATCTGAATTAGCTTATCTACCACCTACCAGCAGAGTCAAGCTGCTCTTTGGAATAGTTTGCTTAGCCCACAGGCAGAAGTAGTGCCAGTGTTTCCCTCTCCACATGTACTCCAGGTAGCAGACATTTTTTGGGAAACCACTCTAAGGAATGCTAAGTAGCAAGTTGGAATTGCAGAGCAAGCAGACTGTTTGCTTGTGGGGAAATGACAAGCTGGCTATGCTCAGAGAAGTAACATCTCACTTTAGCAAGATTTATTGCAGCTTCAAGCTGAAACTGGTTTCTTGAGAAAAAAAAAAAGGGGGGAAAAAAAAAAGAAAAAACAGTTGCAGTGGTCTTGATCAAAGCACTGTCCTAATGATTAATTGATCTGTGTGGTATGTTCAGTTTTGTACAGGCTTGAAGAAGACAGGTAGTAGTTCCCTGCTTCAGATTTCTCATCAATCAGAAAGGATGATACTTTCCTACTTCCCTACTTTGTTATGAACAAAAAATTTTGCTCATAGGACCTCTAGGTACTGTGGGTCCATAGTACCAGATAGAAACTTCAAATACTAATATCCACTACCTCTACATACTTGCATACTCAAACTTCTTCATTGTTTTGTGATCTCTGCCATGGGATTGTTTGGGTTTTAAACATTTCATCTGTATGACACTTAAATGTAGCTTTAACTTTCATTTCTGTGTGCATTCATGGAGATGAACTTTGCAGCTTGATTTTAGCAACATTGTTCATATACATAATTATATGAAAGCTGTTCCCCTTTTGAAACTGCAAAATACAAAAATTCAAAAAATGTTATTTAGTCCTAGTCAGCCACAGATATATATTTAATAAACATTATGAATAAATCTGTAATTAATATATATCTCCATGTGAGATAAATAAAAATTCTCTGTACACACTGCATGATGAGTCATGTCTCCTTCTGTGTAGTACCAAATACTTAACATCTTCCAGTTTCCCATGATACCCTTTTTTACAGAGAAGTGGTGTAGCTTGAATATCTTGAGAAAAACCCAGATGACCTACCAGCATTTCTTTAATGAATAAGCCCTTTAATTATATCCTCGTTCTGCTATATGCTCAAGATTGTAAAATTGCTTAAGAGAAAAGTAAGTAATTGAATAGCAATTTAAGTGTGAATTTATTAAATCAATTAGATTTACCAAAGTAATTTGAGACACAGTGCAGCTATGTTAGGCACACCAAGTATATAAAAATTTAAAATAGATGCTTGTAAGTGTAGCATAGTTTCTAATGGGAATTTGTCTTGGTTATAATAGTAAAAATGATTGATTTTACGTGTCTTGCAAAGCTTATTCTGTAGGTTATTCTTATCCTAATAGCACCTCAGAGGTAGGCAGTTTCATTTCGGATTGCTGGGGAATCTCTAGGCATAAGAAAAGATTTAATAAACTGATGAAAATATATAATAGGAATTCAAATATTTCTGTGCTTTCCGTTAATCTAAACCAAACAATACCTTCTGTATTAACCAGTTTGCTAAAGCTAGTCTTTTCTCTACATGCTGACTCTCAATGTACGTTATGGTAAATTTTTCTGTCTAATGTACTATGCAATATTTTACATGATACTTTAGAAAACTAAAAGAAAATGAATTTTTGCAGTTTGGTGGGTCTATGTACTGTAAGTAGCCAAACAGAAGGAGAGAAAATGGTTACAAGAATTTGTGATTAATAACTACTTTAGCTTGTGTGAAGAGATGAACTTATACCAGTGTGTTACATGCATGATATCACAGTGTGAGAGAAGTTACTGGGTACTAGAAACCTCAAGGACTGAGTCTAAGATGAGGAGTGTTACTACCTGTTCGTTTCTCACCTTTCCTACCTTCCAAATAGTGGGAGAGGGTGTGTCTGTTCAAACTTTCCTTGCTGTGATAAAATTAGATGCAGTAGATGCAGACTTTATTGTCTCCTAATGGAAGCAGGACCTCATGATACAGTTTTCATTGTTCCTCCAGTGTAGTGACAATGTCCTTCCTCTTCTGTCTCCCATAAAATGTCTGTGATCCTGCAGACCATCTTAACCACATTTCCTATCCCATGAGACTGTTTCACTGCTTTCTATCGCAATACACAAGCCTTTCATGTACAACTTTGTTCTTAGGTATTTTTTTCTTCTCCACTTTCAAATGTTCTTTGACATCTGGTAATCAAAACACCAGTCACTGTTGTTATGTTCCTTCTGCTCTTCCTTACTTTACCTCCACCCAGTTGCTTGGATATTCAAGGTCCTCTTCCCCCTTACTCTGATCAAGTGATATTTTAGTTTCAAGGCTCTGTATATTAATTTTACACTACTCTTCTCAGCCATCTGCATTCAAGAAGTTTTCTGTCTGAATATGAAAGTATCAGGTTTGATGAACATTTATTCCTGATTAATCCACTGTATACAAGATCAGTGTAGGGGCTACATACTGGTATTGACATAAAAATGGGGTTGAAGAGCAAATCAAGAATATTGTTTGCTAGAGAGTACATACATGTTCCTGTGATACATGGTGAAGTATCATAGTGATCTAAACAGTAAATGATTGTGTTCAAGTTTAGCTAGATAGACTGATCACTTAACTAAAAGTGAGAGCTGAAAAACATTTAGTTTCAAAGCACAAAAGTGAGCAGGTGAAATAGTACTAAGACTATACACAGTTAATTTTATCTGTGGAGGGTGGTCTCAGAATACTAATATAGGCAAATACTTTTACTATCTGGTTTTAGGGCAATAAAAAAGAACTGTTTATAGACTACCACTGTCTGTACCACCTTGCCTACTTTTTCTATGGCCTCTTTGGGTGTTATGCAATCATTTTTGGAAGTAAACTAATAAAACCCCTGGTCTTAAAATATTACAGCTCAATGAATTCGGAAATACCCTGAAATTCAGATCCCTAGTTCATCAGTTACAAAGTGTTGGAAAAGCTAATGGAAAAAATAAACGTGAACTAAATTGCATTATTAGACTTCCTTTGTATTTTGAATTTATAAGCACAAAGAAGAGTGAAATGTGGAGAATGGAAAACTGTTATAATTAAAATTAACATAATGTCTCATTGGTTACTCAAATAACCAATATAAAAAGCTTATTTGACATTTCCTCTTGAAGAGATATTTATGTTCAGCCATCAGCAGTGGTTTGGGTAGAACTTTCTGTACTTGGGTAATATTATTAGCAGGACACATCACTGACACTTGGGAACCAGCAATACCCAACTCTTTGCCAGGTTGGGGCATCAGTAGGCAGAGCTAGGTGTTCAGTATCCACAATCCTATACTCTGCTATCACATTACTCATGATAGTAGAATGACTTATAGTACAAATCCTGCACCATCTCCTAGGCCTGACCTTACTGTCTTCAACTAGCAATGAGTTGTGCTATCTCGCTCTAGCGCACAGCTCCATACATCACCTTGTGTGCTCTTGCATATTACACGTAACTGAATCCCTGCCCCTCAGTAGTTATTTGCACAGAGCCATTGCTTGGCTCATTGGGTAGGGTGTTATTTGTGAAAGCACATGAACCCTTCAGATGTCCTTACTTCTCTCATTTTGTGAGGAAAGAACACACAACATAGAACAATTGGCCAAAGAGCACCGATGGTGTAAGTAGATAATGCTGCAGATTCTTGCCCTAAGGAGTCCATTTGTTTAAGAATTCAGAAGTATATGTTCTACTGTGAAGAGGACAAGTAGCATGCTAGTCACTTTAGAGCAATTTTGTTGAGTCTTTTCAAGGAATACTTCTGCTGTCAGTGGGTGTAAAGTAAGTGATGCCTAATGGAAAAACTCCCGGAAACTGGATGGGAGTATTGGCCATCAGGAAAAGAACCTGAAGAGTTCTGTGGACTCACAAGAGTTTGGAGTGGGCTGAAGGTCCTGAGATTTTGTTCTGTTTCTGTAGGTTCAGTGATTTTCATTTAACTTCCTGTCTTCAGTATGAAGTTCCAATGCATCAAAATCTGGCATAGTTGTAACTCAAGGAGAGAGTAAATTTTATAGAGAAAGTATCCATTACTTTTTTATCTGCAGATAAAAGGGTCACAGATGCAAGAAATGTTTTTGTCCTGGTGCACTGTGACCAAATATATGACCAATATCTTATTAATGGATGCATTTTAGGTTTGAGATCCTAGTTACAGTAGAAAGAGTGTGAATTCTAGGGCTAGTAGATTCTGGATTTGAACAGACATTCTTGTGAAGGCACATCCTATCCTCTGTACACAAGATACCTAACAGCAGACTTAAAAATAACATCACTTAATGGCACACATGAAGCCAGGCAGGTATCGTGTTGTAGTATTGATGCAATACTGTGGTCTAAAAATGTGCTGGTAGAACCATTTAAAGAAGGGGACTATCTTCTTATTTCTTCTCTTACCAGCTTTCTAGGGGATCTCCACATGGTTATGGATATTTCATAACTATATTAGTAAATAAAAAGCATTACAGTTACAGTCAGGTGTTACTGAAAAATGCCTTAAGGAAGGGCTGAGTCCAGCTGTCTCAGTCTTATCTGATTGTTTTTCAAATACTGAAGGCAATGTTCAAACTCGTTTCCTCACACTGCTAAATGAAAGGCATAAGGAAACTGTCCCTTTCAAAAGAGTGTGCAGGTTCCCTCGAAGAAGGAGATGCTAGGCTAATGGCTCTTGACAATTTTGGTACCTCTGTCTGGGCCACATCCTCTGTTTGGAGTTCTAGAGAAGTTTAACAGCGATAACTTTTGCCTGAATCCTTTAAGCTCACAAACTAGCATGAAAGTTCAAATTCTCACCAACTTCATTCATTTGTGATTCATTAACAATTAAATTGTGAATTGGAGGAGTCAAACATATGCATGTATTTCTTCAGATATTCTTTCTCTCTATAAATGGAGTGTGTTTAGTAAAGCCATTTACTATGTTACACCATAATAGTAGTTACTTTTCTCAGTTACTTTTAAATAAAAAAATAAAAATACTCATTTTGTCCTTCTTTCTGCCTGCAAGTTCTTTGCCTGCATCAGTGCAGCTCAGGCTTCAAATGTAAATTTGGATACAAATAATGAAACTCATTTAACTTAATTTAGCAGAATGGGGTATTTTAGGATACAGTTCATTTCATCCTCAAGTGGATGTCTCTCTGAAAATTTCTTTTATCTAACAAGTCACACATGCAACATAAACATAGTGGATGAGTTATGAGTGTGCAAGGTCTAGAAATGACTAGTTCACTGCACTTAGAGGCTCAAAACAAATTTTATTCAGTTCAGTCATTACAAATGTCATTCTGACATATTGTTGACCATTTGGGAACTACAGGAGCTGAAAATTACAGTAATAGATGGTGGAGATGGGAATTATGGGCCATTTCTTTTATATAATGACTAATGTGGTTTTTTTCAATACTAAGAAAAAATAACACTATGGTAGTCAATAATAATTGTTCAACTTTGCAGCTGGTGGGCCAGATTTCTTAAAATTTTACTTTCAGTCAAGTTTCATTTTATTTATGTCCTAAGCTGGTCAGGGTAATAATTACCTTTTCTGTTTGCTCTTAAGAGAGTGTAATGATACTGAAGTGTAGTCTAATGATATCAAGCACCAAGATGGTAAGAAACACTGCTTTCTTTTCTTGAGTCACTTTCATACATTTATAGGCTATATTGCTTTTGTTTCTTTTAAAATTTGGTTCCATGTTCTACCTTTTAAACCTAAAGGTATAAAATAAGCCCTGTTAGCATTTCTTCACCTGCACTGACTTCATGATTTCTGACCAAGTGCCAACTTTATCACATTGGAGGTATGGTATTGTCTCAATTTACATACACGAACAAAATTTGTGCTTCAGAGGAAGTAGCAGAGTGTGCACAGGATTGGTAGGAAAGAACAAGAGAATTGTGATGGCGAGGCAGCTCTGTAGTCTTTCTGCGGAAAAGACTTTTCTTTTTTTGTCAGTGTCTGGAACGAGGGAGTCACCATGCTGTGATAAACTGGCAGTGACCTTTGACAATTTACACCAGCTGCAAATTCGTCACAGTGTTGGGTTTGTTTTATTTTAAATCCCATTCTCTTTTCCAAACTCTCTCTACTATTGCTTACAGTTCAAATACAAAAGATATTTGTTAGTATAAATAAACTATTAGTATAAATAAAGAATCTTTAAAAAAAAATCTTAAGTCTCTGTCTCTGGAAGTTCTACCCTAGATAATATAGCAGCTGTGATCAGATACAGATACAGAACATATACATGCAAACAAAGAAGTAAAACAGCATGAAACTGAAATTACTGACAATTCCCAGGAAGTCTTATGTAGCTAAAAGTAGTCAAAATTTGAGATAGATCAAAGTAGAAGTGAGTAGTAATATACCATTTTGTCAGAAGCAGTTGACTGGCATATGAAAAAGTAATATTTATTTTGAACATTGGTATATTTATTAGAAATTAATCAAGACTTATACTCTGAATTTAGACAAGGATCAGTCTAATCCATTGTTTATGCTGCTCTTTCTACATCTCTTCTCCATTCACATATTTGCTTTCCTGCCTCTGTGTGTGTGTGTATGTGTATGCTTCAAAATTTTTGTCAGTTTTTCTATATGTCATTGAGACTATGTCAGGCTAATTTGTAAAACTGCATCTTTTGATGGTAAAATGCTAACACGTGTTTTAAAAGATAATTAACTAAGTTTCAACTGTCATGTTAATGTAAGTTAAAAGAAGTTTATTTTTACTCATGTCTCAGAATGATTTACTTCAAAGGAGACTGAAGGAAGTATAAATTAAAATTGGTAATGAGATGGAAATTAACATTTAGTATGTAGAAAATGGTAGTGGGGAGAAGCAACGTACCTTTGTTAATTAACTGTGGTTGTAAATAAGTTTTAGCAGTTTACTTAAATTCAGGTTGAAGATCCTCAAGAATATTTGACTTTATACTTCCCTCAGAAGAGACATTATGACAAAGAGATTAATCTTTCCCTTCAAAACTGTATGTGCAAAGTATGCATTCTTCCTTCTTTGCCCATCCTCCTTCAGAATATAGTCTGGCTTAAAAAAGGCTTTCCTACCAGTCTCAGAGTAAAGATTTTTTTTGTGTGTGAGTGATTAAAGTATTCTTAGTTAGATATTTAAAGTAGCTGCCTTTCCCATTCTCTGCAAAATGGCTGGAGTTACATTATTACACTTCCTTTCAAGGATCACTCTTCCCCAGAAGTGCATCGAAGTTGCATATTTGCCCTTTTCGGAGTTCATGGAAAGGGGTGGAAGTGAAGAGGTGCTGCATTTTGAGACCTATAAAAATTCTTTCTGTAATCATAGTCCTGATAAAGTGTAAAGAAGACTCTCCCTACCATTCACCATTGAGTTTTCCTTTCTTGTGTAGAAGTGTGTAAGGATAAACATTTTCTTATCAAACAGTATGACCCTTGTAAAATAACACAATGTATAAAAACTCCAGTGAGGGTGAACTAAAAAAAATGTTCTTCCCTTACCCTGAAGAGTAAGCATTTTTTTTTTCTCCCTTGAGCTTTTGTTAGAGGGTTTTTCATTTCCTGTGGTTGAATTTCTGACAGTCAGATACACCCAAAGACCAGACCTGAGCAAACAGATCTCAAAGAAAAGATAAGTTTGGTAAGTTTAATAAAAAGCTACAGGGTTGTGGTCTTTGATAGATTTTTTTTGTTGGTTGGTTGTGGTTTTTGTTGTTGTTGTTGGTTGGTTGGTTTGTTCAAACTCTTGCATAATAAATTCCTGTTTAAAAACTTTGATTGCCACACTTTAGCTGGAAAAATGGAAAATTGTATCATAGCTTGCTTGTTCCTTAGTCTTCACCCAGACCTCACTTTTAATTTAACAGTTGATCCAACAGCTTGCTTCTGATTAGCTGTGTACATACTCTAACACAGGCCCCAAGTTATTTTAAAATCTGGGTAGTATATCCAGAATGATATAATCATAGAATTGTTCTGATTGGAAGAGTCTTTCAATGTCATCAAGTCTAACTGTTAAACCAGCACTGCCAACTCACCACTAAACCATGTCCCTCAGCACAACATCTACACGGCTTTTAAATCCCTCCAGGGATGGTGACCCCACCTGGGGTCCCCCCTGGGCAGCCTGTTCCAGGACTTGACACCCCTTTCAGGGAAGAAATTTTTCCCAATATCCAATCTAAATTTCCCCTTGCATAAATTGAGGCTGTTTCTTGTCCTGTTGCTTGCTACGTGGAAGAGACTGACCCCCATCTCACTACAACCTCCTCTCAGATAGCTGTAGTGAGCGAGCAGCTCTCCCCTGAGCCTTCTTCAGGCTAAACAACCCACAAGCTAGTGAGATACAGTCAGTAAGGTTATCTTTCCAGAGAACATACACTGACTGCAGAATGCATTAGGAACCATGTCTCTATACTTTTTATCAATAACATGCATACACTATCAATAACGTACAGTAGTACCTTATATACATATATTGGGGGTGCCTGCTCAAACATTTTGTACTGATAAGGTTGCATGATCAAAAGTGTTTTGAGACCACTGGACTAGACCATCTCCAGAAGTGCTCTTCAATGACTCTCTGATTCTGAAATTAATTGGCACATCTTCTAGAAGTGTCAGGAAAGGGTTTCTTTAAGGAACTAATACAAAATTATTTAACGTCCTTTACTAAAATATAGAAGTTATGGTACTGTAAAGGGATTTTTTTTAGACTCCCAACTCATCTTGAACCATTTTTGTTATGTGAAAAAGCAAGTTTCAAATTTATAATGTTGTTTACCTACTGAATTCCCTGATAGTCAGTAAAAGTCTTCTCTCTGAGTCTTTCTGGTAGTAAGTACAACAAAGGGAAAATTCCTTCAGTAGTGGAGTAACTTGTTTTCCTTTATTGCTTAAAAAAAGGTCCTATATAAAGGGAGAGAGAGACACCTTGTCTTTTTTAGACAAAGTTATCACATTTACACTTATATTCTTTTCCGTAATGCAGCAGTCCATCAGTGATTTAGCAAAAGTATGAAGATCCTGTTTTCAGTTTAGATCTGAGTGGTGGGAATAAGTGGAGAAGACTAAATTTTTATGTAAGTTTCTTTAGATAGTAACTTAACTACAGTGTGTGCACTGTTAACGTATATTGCACAGAATTGTCCTTTACTGCAGGCTATATGTCTTTAGCACTCCACAAAAGTAGGTTTTTGTTTTCTCTGTTTTATTGCCAGGAAATTATGTGGTGTATTCAGATGAAATGTGCAATTCATATTCTTAGACTCATAGGAAGATGGAAAGTTCTTAGTCTTTCTTACTCTGCTACTTTTTATTTTACATTATGTTCCATATTAATTTTCACTGGCCCTCTTAGTAGTATATAGCCATAGCCTAACCTAGCAGGTTTTGAAGGGATATTTGACATGCAGTTAATATTCAGTCTGATTTATGCAGATTAATGCAGCACTCTGAGATGCTGTCAGATTTTTTCATTATTTTCTGTACTGTTTAGGACATGAATCATTGAAGTGATCAAGGCTTTTCTGGGGTAGGTGTGCTTCCAAACACTATTGTCAGTGAGCTGATAGTAAAGCTTCCAATTCCAAGGATAAAGGGGTTCATTTTTTTTCTTTAGATTTATTATTCTCAAATGAAATAAATTTTACAGTGTGTGGCAATAATATGTAGCACTTAAGTTTTGTATGTGAAATTATGCTTATGTACAGCTCTAGATATTTTAATCTTTGCAAATACTAATACAAAATTAGCTAATTATAATAATGTCTTCTTGTGTGATAGAGCATGATTCCTTTTTTTCGCCTATACTTATAAAAGTTTAGATTTTAATTATCTAGCTGTAGATCAATTTCTTTATGATGACTTAAGAAAACCATATTTTCTCATGAGAGATACTCCTTTAAAGATACACATGAAATATTTTTTGCTGCCTAAAAACATGCTGAACAAGGTAAAAGCCATACCAGTTATGTAAAACCAGAATCTTCTATCCCCAAAACAACATGATGTGTAGGTGGTTAGAAATAAATAAAATTTTACTGCAGAGATCTTTCCTGTCAATAAATAAAATCAGAAACACTTATTTTATAACACTGCTAGGGTGTTCTAGGATACTGCATTATTTAATTTCTTTTGCTAGCATGATTTTTCATTTGCTCTCTATATTGTCCTGTGGTCTGTGACTACTGTGATTTGATGGAATTTAGGAATTGTAGGAAGACTTCCAAGGTGAGTTGAAGAGTTCAGACTCTTAAGAAACTGGGCTTTAGCTTGTTAAGGGAATTATAATGTAAAATCTTCTGGAAGACTGCCATATAGCAAAGACTGCCCAGGGAAATTGTTTAAGTTCTAGAGAAAACTTGTAGAAGCAACAGGAAGATTAATGGTCACTTTCTGATATTTGAACCTGACATATACAATAGTTCAGAGTTTGGAGCTACAAAAAATCTTCATACTTATTTTTTAAACAGTTTAGAAGAGACCTATCCTTGCCATACATGCCTTCAGATGTTTTATTGGCATTTGTTATGGCAAAGGTATCTAGAAACAATACATATATTACAGTATGTATATCTGAGAAAGTCTGTGTGACTTTCTGATTGCTTGGAGGAAATGCAGGCTTTTATAGCTCTTAAGTAAGAAAGTCTATGAGAGGTAAAAAGGTTTTCATTTTTTCTTACTCCTTTTTAGTGGGATCATAGAGTGGATTGACACCATGTAAATGTGTGCTAATTGTCCAAAACCAGGTGTCTAGTTTTAATCCATCAGATCTATAAATCTGTTGCTTGTGCTGATACAGAACAGACATAACGGCCACACCTCTCACAATGATCTCTACCACATAACTCATGTAGCTGAGAAAGCTGATGAATTCTGAGAAGTTAGATGTACAGTATCATGCTAGCATTTTTTTGTTTGAATATTATATCCAAACATAAGAAATGATTGAGTGGTCTTAGACATTACTAACAACATTTGATTATAATAAATAACTCTGTTAGCTGAATATGTGTCCATCCACAAAGCTCTTAGGAGTAGTATTTTTTCCTGCAAAATAAAAAAAAAAATCTATTCCTGTAAGAGTACTAATAAATTGTTCATATTCTAGAGTCAGATGTTGTTATGGGTGAAAAAATGAATTGGCATTGTTTCTGTTCATAAGTGCTTTTGCTGAAAATAAGTAATAATGTCTTTCATACCTCAAGAAATAATGCCCTCATATTTAGCTCAATATTCTCCGAGTAATCCTTAGTAAGATCTAATAGCAAAATCCTCACAGATTTATAGTTTTATCTTTCACTGCTTTGAAGGCCATTGCAAATTTACACCACTTATATTTTGAGATAAATGCTAATAAAAAACTGGCTCAATGTATTTCTTTCTGTTCAACAGTTGCCATAAGGTAGACCATTTTAATCTATGCTCACTGTAATATACAGTTTATCAAATTTCTTCACTGTATCAATCACAAACATTCAGTTGTGTGTAATAGTCGTGCACTATTTTATATGTAGAGCTTTAGAGTTTGGTTGGTTGGTTGGTTGAGTGTCACGGTTTAGGGTCAGGGCAGCCCCTTAGACCTAATAGACACTCTCTGTTAACCCCCCTCCCTCCCCAAAGGGGAAGAGAAAGGGAATAAGGGAGAGAGACTTGTGATTAGAAAAGGAAACTAGAACAGCTTTAATGATAATAATAATAAAATAGAATATGTACAAATTTATACAAAACCAGTGTCAAACCCAACCCCCCTGATGGTAATTACATCACCATCACCACTGATGTTGTAGAGAAGGCACTGGGGGTCCCAGCCTGGGCCCCGCAGCGGGTGGGAGCTGTTCAGGAGCTGGATTCTGCTACCGGATTCAGGAACACAGGATCGAAGGCAGAACGAACAGAGTCCTCCTTCGATACTCCAAGGAAGCAGTCCAAGAGGGAAGAAGAGCCCGGGAAAAAGAAACCCTATAGACCCTCTTGTTCCCTCTGCTTTATACCCAATATGACGTATCTGGGCTGGAATCCCTCACTGGTCAGTTTGGGGTCACTTGCCCTGTCCACTCCTCCCTGCAGGTGCAGCCTGTCACTTTCCTGCACCCCCCAATGTAGTGCACAAGATCCAGCAA